>SNRZ01000254.1:0-48564 GCA_008729115.1 Dirofilaria repens | reverse complement strand
ATGTTCGACTGCGGGAAAGTTTCTCCCAATTATCGAATTTGCAGACCCAAGCGAACTCATGCCGGCGAGAAGCAATACAATTGTTCAGAATGCGGAAAGAGTTTCACTTATAAACGGAATTTTCAAAAGCATATATTGAATCATTGAAAAGAAACAAACATCTTCAGTTGTATGCTGTAGTAGTTATCTTGTTGATCTATTTTGGAATACTTACTATTTTTATTTTATCACTTCATATTTTCATATTCTATCATTATATGTATTATTTATTGATTTTTTTTGATCATTAAGTTTGTTTTTATTCTAATTTAAATGCTTCAACATTCTGAATTATCATAAAATCTTTTATTATCATTATGAATCTCAAATGCAGAAATCTCACATATTTTTGCTTGTTTTTTTTTCGTAAAATTGACTTTTTTATGTTTTAATCTTTTAATCTCTCTGTACTGATTGTTAAGATAACGCTGATGTCGAATAATAAAAAATTTATGCTACAATCATCATCAATTTTTATTTCATATGAAAAAATTTCAAAAACTATTGCAGAAGAAAGAAGAATATGTGGAACAAGCATAATATTATTCATAATAATAATAAAATACTTTTGAAATAGAAATTATAATTCTATTTATTCAAATAGTTTATAATTAAGAAAAGCGAATCATTTTCCAAAAAATTTCGATGAAATCAATATCAGAATCATCATTTTCGACATATTTTTTTTTTCATTATTTATGATCGATTTTCAGTATAATTTGATAATGATGAAGCAGATGAATCGAAACGTCGAGCTATAATTGATAGAATCGAAGTGTTATAGAAGATCAAACTATTACTTTTATATGTATAAAATTTTTGGATTTTAAATTCTTGAATTTTCGAAACTAGCATTATAAGGGATATATACTTGATAGACCATCGTAAAATGAGAATCAAAAAAACTAACAAATCGTTGCTTCATTCAAGACTCAATACTCGATATATTTTTGATAGCTAGTTCAAATTATGAAAAAAAAATTCAGTCTTATAGTCTGATTTATAAAAATTTTTTTTCACAAGAATTGATGATATGATATCAATGAATATCCTATCCAACAAAAGAAATTAATAATTATTTTATCAATATGAAAAGATTTGCATATTCTATTTTGATTTTCTGTAGCGGACAATTAAGCGTGATATAGTTTTAAACAAATTTTTAGAATTTTTCTTTAAAAAAAAATAATTTTACGATGATAGAATGAAATGATGAAAAAAAATCATACGGTATATGTTAGGTACGGTATGTGTGGTAATAAATCGGAATTTGTCATATTACTAAAAAAGATAAATGTAAATGAAACAAAATTATAAATAATTTAAAAAAAAATTAATATAATTTTCACAAATAAATCGTTAGCGGTAATGCAAAAATTTTCTTTTGTAAATTTGCATCGATAAATTTTTGTAATATCGCAATTGTATATGTCGCAACTTATAATTTGCGGAAAAAAAAAATGCAACAAAAAGTAGATAAGACACATGTCCGGAAGAGTTTGATTTCTCGAATTTCTTCTTCGGAACGTATATTACGTCCAATAGTGCATTGTGAATCGACAATATTTGGTAAATTTTTGATATCATTTATCTGAAAAAAAAATATGTCTTAATTTATCAAAAATTCTAGATGAAAAATTCTACTATGATTACCAATTAATCAACCAATCAATAAAGCACTAAATTCTCGAATCAATCGTATTATATTAAATCGTTTACTTCATCGTCCGGTAATTCATATCGATTAATATAATTGGTAATTTTTCCGATTCACTACCGGTAATCGACGGAATAGCACGCAATTCTTCATATTCATCACGTGTAAGCGCTTTCTTACCAATCAGTTGATCATCACGAACAAATTCTGGATATGCATTAATATCCTGGAAATAGACTAATTTTAATTTCTTTCCGGAATAGATGAATACATTTATTCTTCTATATCCGCTAAATACAACAACAAATGATATCAAATATTTTGTTATTTATTGTTGATATCATCAATTTTGAATATTATCAAAAACTTCCTGTTTATATTTTTTGTTGAAAATTAAATAATTTAAAAAAAAAAAGAAACCGCAATTTCAGAAGTGGTATAGCGAACAGGTGATTGTGTTGAATAATCTTGAAGATTTGTTGCTTCTATAAAAAAGTGATAAAGCAATTAATAATTGATATCATTTTAAATAAGAAAAGCAGGAATTTCAAATGAATGAAATTTTTTTTTAACTAAAAATTTTGAAAATTGATGAAAAGAAATTATTGTTCTTATTGTTCAATAAATTTTCGGAACAAAAATTTTGCTCATTAATGAAAAATGCAAACTTTTCGGAATATTTCCAATGGAATATTCGCTACTTAATGATTCTGAAATAATTATGAATAAATTAATTGGTAGCAAAATTTTCATTTTAAATTTTTTAGAAGCAAATAATCGTAGAGCTTTTATTTTTCCATTTCCTTTGTTGGTTAATTTTTTTGAAAATAAAAATTTATTTTTTGTAAGAAGAATGAATTTTTCTCGACTGAAAAGATTTCATTCGGCAATATGATATGAATATGTTAATTTGAAGTAATGCAAATATCAAAAAAATCAATCGATCACTGATCATTCTTTGAGAGAAGATGCTCTTTTGTTTTTTGGAGCATATTAAGAGATAGATAATTTCATGAATTTTAAAAATTATATTAATACAATTGGTCAAATTTAAGTAACTTTTGAGATTACGATATCTGCTATGGAAAATAGAAATAATACAAGAGAAAATGAGAGGATAATTTCGTTTGTTTTTTTTTTTTTTGCTTAAGTGAAATACCTTTTAGAGAAAATGGATCAGGTATAGCTTTCATATCTGTCATGCTATCAATTCTGCATGGACTACTTCTGAGAACTTCGGATGGAGAAGTTTTTTCTAGAAATATTCTCAAAAATTAGAAATTTATTGAGATTTATTTCGTAGTAAATTAATTTCTTCCAATATTAATTTAGTACAAAAGATTTAATAAAAATTAATTCACCATAGAATTACGTAATAATAAGTGCTTTTCTTACTATAATATTTTATCGGGAATTGGCTACTTATATCATTAATATCAGCAAGACTTTGTTCACTAAATGCATAGCGATTTAGAGTTTGTAAATCACCTGAAAAAAAATTTTTTTTTATTTAAAATAAATTTTAGCAAAATTAATTGAATAAGCAGTTATCATTAGTACTGAATTTTCAAATTAAATAATCGAAATGAAAAAAAATTTTTAAAAATATAAAAAACTCAGGCATACTCTCTTCTGAGATTTCTCGATTATACCAACTATTCCTCGTATTTCGAAGACGATCAAAACCTGTAATTTATTCAAGATCAAATTCAAGATTTTTACACTTTTAAATTTGAAAAATCAAAAAAAAAAAAAAAGAAATACTAATTGCTAATGGAATAAAATAGTCCTTTTCAATATCAGAAATTTTATTGAAAAAAAAGCAAAGATTTGAACCATATAATTTGTCTTTCATTTGTCTGATCTGTTCCGTTAGATTACAAATAGCTCGACTACCGCCCGGATAATGATCCAAATTTGGTGTAAAATATTCTGAAATATATAAATCAGTTTTTTTTCTTTTTTTTTTTGTTAACAATTTTGATGTCTTTATGTATTAAAATTATTTGAAATACTTTTATCATAAAATTGCTTCGGTATATTTGCAATATCTGTAACACTTTCAGCACTACGTAAATTTCGATTGATAGTTTTCGTGGATGGTGATAATGAACTTCTTCCTGAAATACACGAGGATTACATAGAGTACTGAATGATCCAGAATATTGCGTAAATTTGCTAATTTCTCGATTTCGAATGCTTAATGGATGTATGGCAATTTGGCGGAATTTAATGATGCATGTTGTTTCTTAAATCAATCCTAAGAATTTCTGATTTTCGGAATCCGTTATTATGAGATATAATATAATGCAACTAAATTTTATATATACCTGATCCATCAGGAATTCTTGCATATTCAGCAATTCGGGAACGATTTGAAATTAACGTTGGCAATTGATCAGTTTTGGAGGTACTTTCAAGATCAGAAGTGTATGGACTGATCGTTTCATATGATCTGCTAGCAGCTATAAAATATTTTTATTTTCCGAACTTTAAAATATGATAGAAAAAGCGAATTTTATCTATAAATTGTTATCAAGATTATAATATTTATCAGCTTAAGATTTTAAATGATAATCATTTTGCTTACAATCATGTGAGAAAAGATTTGGTGTCTCATGAATTTCAATAATACTATCGTTGCTAAATGCATTTCGTCCAATTGTTTGCTCTTCTGCACCTGTTGCTGTTCTAGTATCTGTATTATTTTTAACAAATTAGTTAAAAGAATATGTAAGAATAAATTATTAGCATTATTACGTGAATATATTGTTATTACGTAAATATATTATTACGTGGATATGTTGTTATTACGTGAATATATTATCATTATTACGTGAATATATTGTTATTACTTGAATATATTATTATTATTATTATTCATGAATATATTATATCATTAAGTGGCTATATTATTATTGTTACGATATATTATTATTACATGAATATATATTATCATTATTACGTGAGTATATATTATATGCATAAATATATTTTAATATTATTACATAAATATATAATTATTACGTGAATCTATTATTAATATTACTTAGTAAAAATGTATTAGTAAAATTGGGAATATTTTGTAATATAACGAGAATGGAATAATTAAAATATTTTGTAGAGTAGAAACTTATAATATTTCTCATACAAATATAGAATCATTTATCTATATCGCGATACAAAAATCATTGCTTTCTCTCTCTCTCCCTCTCTGTCTTCCTTTCTCTCCTATCTTTCGATCTCTCATTGCGTGCAGCGATTCTCTAAGATTTCGTAAATCATGTTAATTGTCTGGAATGTTATAACGATCAAAGCATTTGTGTATATTTGAAATAATTACTAAATTTGTTTCTTATCCTTTCTTCTGATAAGTAATCTTCTGTCTAATTAGCAATATTGTAAGTCATTGTTACCTTTCAAGGTCGAAGATTATCCATATTAAAAAAAAAAAGCTTCTCAAATTAACAGGATCAATATTCAATATCAAATGTCAATGTATCAGTATTTGTCAAGAGTAATTCAGTTGAATTACAAGGACGATTAAAAGGTAGAATGAAGATAATTCGATACTTCAAAGCACAAGTGTTAGGTAATTCATCAAGATTCACAAAGTTCAAGTGGATCAATCGATCAACAATAGCATTAAATCAAAAGCAACAGCAAATGATGAACTTATAT
This sequence comes from Dirofilaria repens, assembly GCA_008729115.1. Taxonomy (NCBI): domain Eukaryota; kingdom Metazoa; phylum Nematoda; class Chromadorea; order Rhabditida; family Onchocercidae; genus Dirofilaria; species Dirofilaria repens. The sequence continues at coordinate 43,187 of SNRZ01000254.1, read as the reverse complement.
AAATACGACATTATTTATAAATGTCGCATTAGACTAAATAAAGGCTAATTTATCAGCGGAACGGAATCACAAATATCTATAATGTCGTACAAGACTAAATAAAGGCTATATTTGTCAACATAACGGAATCACAAACATCATCAGCAATGATTCAATTCTACGAATAATCAGAATTTTTTTCAAACAAAGATTTTTTTTATTTTTGAGGAATATAAAGAATAGCAATACCAATTAGCCTTATTATAAATTATGTTTCAAATAAATTTGTTCAAAACACCTGATTTATTAATATCAAAACTTCAGACTTTAGCTATTACTTTTTTTCTTTGCTTTTACAGATGTATCTAAATCTTTTACCGGTATTTCTCGATGGAAGCTGATTCTGTATGCCACTGATATTTCCAAGACTATCTGATCCAAGAGACTGACGTTTGATTACTTTATCACTTTGTTCGTCCGATGTTCCGGCAGCCGCTAATCGAATATTCAACAAATTATCTAAAAATAATTCATTATATAATACAAAATTATATATCATAATTGAAAGAAACAGGCCTCAATTTCATGTCAAATTTTAGCACCGAGGCAGAGAATTGTTAGAAGTGATTAGTTCAAAAAATTTGATTATTTCAAAACAAAATTTCTGGACAAATTGTTAAAAGTGATTAGTTCAAAAAATTTAATTATTTCAAAACAAGATTTCTGGACAAAAAATGCTCAACAATGTATCATTTTATCCTTTGCTATATCTTGTGATAAGATTTGAATTTCTTGATTAATATAAAATTATGTTTAACTTAAAAAAACAAAAAATTATTCTCGCATTATTGCGGAATTTATTTCAATGTACTTTTGGTAATGGCATAAATTCAGATTAGACCTAAATTCAGCATATATCGTTTGATCAAAAAGGCTTATAATTTAGCTTTTTAATTATTTACCTAATTAATCCACTTATTTACCTAATTGTTTTGATATTTCTTGAAATTTAAGAAATAATAAATTACTAATTTGCAAATAACTCTGTCATTTCATATTTGTAAATATAAGTTTTTTCTTTTATTCCTTTTGTTTGCACAAATAGTTGATATCTTTCAGCATGCTGAATTAAAACAGTAATATTACAATGGCATGATATAAATTTCTTTTCAAATATTCCTATGATTTAATTCCTTATCAATTTCTTTTCAATTATTGTATGATAAAATTTCTCGTTCATCTCTCGAGATATAAATTAATCAAAAAATGCTATTGTCATTTTTTGAAAATTACATTTCATTGAATTCATAAATTACTATTAGCTACTTAAAGATATCATTTTTATTTTGGCAGATTTAATTTTACTTTATTATGCATTTAATAATCATCTCCTAAATTTCTGAGACGGATTTTTTAATATTTTCTAAATATTAATAGTGATATCCTAAAAATTTTTGGCATTAATTCAGTTGAATATATTAAAATATTAAAAATTCCCTCTCAGAAGTTTAGGAGATTATTGCATGCATAATAAAATAAAATTAAATTTTACTAATTTCTTAGCTTTCGGATCATTGAACTATGATGATCGAATATAAAATATCATATTAACTTCTTCTTATCACCAAAACATGCTAATTTATTGATAGCATGGAAGAGAGATTAAAAAGATTTCCATCAATAATATCTGTCCATTAAAGGATTTACTTTTTGCTAATCAATTTATCACTTTCATTTTTGACGATTATTTTAGAATTAATTTTTACGGCCATTGAAAATATAAAATATATTTGCTTTTTCTTAAATTTTTTTTCTTATACTTCTAATATTTTTAATACATTTAAATATGTTAATCAAATTTGAACAATATAATTTCATATGATTATATTTGTATTTAAACAGTTATGATTTATCAGGAATTTATAGTGCTATTATTAAATAATCTCGTTAAATTGATGTATCAGTCGTAATTTTTATCATTATCAAAAAAAAAAATTATCGTTATCAAAAAATTTATCATCCACAAAAAAGGAAGAATTGAAAATTTCAATATGAAATATGACAACGCATCTATCAAACTATTTGTTCTACTTAACAATGGAACATTTTGTTGAATGATAACTTCTATTAAAAAATAGACCTTACCATTATCATTAGAATATTGGAAGAATCCTTGAGGAATTCTAAAATCAAATATATGCTATAAAATGACTGTAAAAATTAAATGATTACGAAAAAATCAAATCAAAAAAAACGATAAACGATTAATTGATTTCTTGATGCAAAATAACTTCAAGAATGCAATTCTTTCAACAAACAAATTCATTAAATATATTATTACCGATGTTTTGCTGATAAATTAGAAATTTGTCGAAATTCCGACAAATCATTCAATTCAAAAGTATGGTCATCAGTTGGCACTTCTTCATTATCACTATTTATTGGTTGATAAATCTGAAAATTATACTGATAATTATAGTGAAAGATGAATTTTACTGTAATATTTATAGGAAATAAATTTAACGATTTGTAAAAGTATTTATGGATGAAATGGGCGAATGAAGATGAATCTTATAATAGCATCTAAAAAATAACAAAAATAGATTTTCCATTATTCTATAATCATTCAATGATAAATATCGCTTCATTACATTATCATATGATTATGATTCATTACAATTTTATAGTAAAAGATTGTATTTAAATTAGAAATGTAAAATTGATACTTTCATATCAAAATGAATAATAGATTTTGACATATATTTAGTTTAAAATGAAAGGATAGATTTTAATTACAAATTTATTAATTACATAATGCGTGAATTTTATAAAATAAAATTTTTGTATTCAAAAATTTGAATTTCGCTATTTTTTTATACAATTTATATTTTTATAATTTTGTTTCAAAAATAGTTTTTTAATTAACCTTAATTAATTCTTCGAAATTTGGCAACTTGTTGATAATTTTTGCACTACCTATTTCATCATTATCAATCATTTTCTCGATTTTCGTACTTTCACGATTCGATTTCATTTCATTTCGGTTGCTAATAAATATTAATACTTACTTAGATATTATATCTTAATCTTTTTTTTTAAATCAGTTATAGATCCAAAAGTTATACTTTAAATAAGTTAAAATCCAGAATTTAGCTATAAATTTTGGGATAAAAAAAAAAGCGATTAGTCGAAATCTAAATAAAATAATGATTAACTTTGTAGAAAATTCGATTTCAGCATATTTTTTTGAATCATTGCTGATGATAATTGTTTATTGCAAATGTTAATATGAATTGATGATAGAAGATTTTTTGGAAGTTCATGATAAAGATATCGTAAATGTTGCACTAATGCTATCAGTTGATTTGATTGCAATACATCAATGTGAAATGATTCGAGCACAACATCTAGGAATTGTGAATGTGCTGAATTTTTTAACCTATAAAAATTTGATAAATATTTTTTTTTGTGATAATTTCAATCTAGCAAAAACAAATATTTAATATTTCTCGATCTATTATAAAATTTAGAGCGACAATTCATTTAGAGTAACAATTTTAGAAATTCTTTTAAAAAAATTTGATTTAAAAAAAAAAAAGAAAGAAAAAGAAAAAGAAAACAAACCATTGTAAAGCGAAATTAATTATATCAATTTTTTCCGTTAAAATAATACATGGATAAGCAAGTAATGTTGTTACGGTATTTAGTGTTAATTTTTGTATATCAGTATCTAAGAGTGTATGCATTGTTGCAATGAATTTTTCACAAATTATTTCACGTGTTATTGATGAAACCTAAAAATGATTTTACTTATTTCGAAATAATTCTTATTAAAAAAAAAAAAAAACTTTTAGCTTTTCAAATTTTTGATTAATTTTATCAATTAAATTCTCTCTTTTTTTTTAAAAAAAAAAATTTGAATTATTCAAGCAAAATACTATCACAAATTTTAATAAAAATCCTTTAATTATATATATGAGAATTTACAAGCAAGCAAATTATCAAATATGATATAAAACAAAAAAAAAAAAAAAAAAAAGAAAGAAAAGACAAATCAAACCGAGCATTCATGATCGGTTGCAATATTGATACAATGAATGATACAATCATTTTGCATCGCTAAAATTTCTAATGTATTTTCCAAATTTTGCCGTAATTTATCAATGCCAAGATTGCTAACAATTTTTAAATGTTCACCATATTCTTCCATTGTCACTTGAATCTAAAATACAAAAAAAAAAAGAAAAAAGAGAAAAAGATAAAAAAAATGATAACTGAATTGATAACTGAAAGATTTACATTAAAAGATCAATCAATAAAAATGATAACTTGAACGGCACTGGAAGATTAATCAATTAAAAACACTTAATAAATTCTAAATTTCAATTAATTCATTATTCCTTTATTCATTTTCTTTCTACATTTTACGTCTTATTTTCGTTTTCCTTTTTTTTCAACTGAATTTTCGAATATATTTATAAAGGAGCAAATTTCAAAATTATTATTTAGAATTGAGAATAAAACTTTTAGAATTATCAAATTGCTTTTTAGAATGCAAAAAAAATATTTGTTCGATTTGTAAATTGCAAAAAAAAAAAAAGAAATATAATTTCCAAATTTTACTAATATTAAAAAAATGAAAATAAAAAAATTGAATTTCAAAAGGAAAAGAATTTACTTCACCAATATACATCCAATCAATGATTGCTGAAACGATTTTATACGAACAATTGAGTAGTGAAATTCGAAATGATTTTTGATGATTTTTAAGCATCTAAAAAATACAGATTCCATCTTATCAGCGTGCAATATTTAAAGTGAAATAGATGAATGAATAATCAATCAAAAATGTAGAAGCATTTATTCAGTTGAAAATTAAAAAGATTATTATGTAATAATACTTTTGTAATGTCAACAACAGATACAATCGCAGAATTAATCAATCAAAATTAATCAATCGATCGTTTGTATCACTGTATCATCAATGGCATAAATATGATTTTAATGATAATTTGTGCAAATTTCAAAAAAAAAAAAATATCATATTCATACCGTACGAATGTAATTAGAATATATGGCACCGATACTGCTATGAAAAAATCACTTTGCATTTTATCACAAATGATTTCAATATCAGCAGTGCTTAGATCTCGTTTGATACGTAATTCACGTAGATATTGGCCAATATTATTGCAATGTTGTTGAAAATCATTTCCCTTCAAGTGAAATATCCTAAAATAATCAATTGATAAAAAATGATAGCATTTAATGAACTGAAATGATGAGACTATTTTTTACAAATTTGTTATCTTCATCGATCATAATCAATTATCATTTCTTTTGCTTCTTATTCTTATTCTCTCTTTCACATTTCTTCATTTTCCTCCTAATCATTGCTTTAATGAATTAATTGATAAATTTTTGCTCTCTTTAAACAGTAGTCAGACGAATCATATATTATCATATAATCAATCATGTCTGGAAGATTTGATAAATTCAACGATATATTTTACCTATCATGAATGCCAGAACTTATCATCTATACTTTTTTTTTTTTTTATTAGCACAGAACTAAATCGTTCAACCGACCAAAATTGAACTGATTGACTATGAACAATAATAAAGTCTTGCATTTTTTTCAATAAATTTATTTATCATAAATTCAATGTCATCAATTTTGTAAAATTTTTCCATTTTTTTTTTTCTAGTAAAATTATCATATACGATCATTTCATCATTATATCATCCGTATCATTTCATATTATACGATCAAAAATTTTTTTTCCTTTTCATTCTATCATGATTTACATTCGATAAATTTATCTTATCATTTGTTTGTTTACAATGTTGTAAAAAAAAAAAAAAAAAGAAAGAAAGGAATATCATAATCAATCTAAATGATTTAATATTTTTATCATCCGTAAATGGTATTTTTGATTTTTAAAATTTGATTTAAACTTTCAAATTTTAAAAGCATAAAAATTCTAGCAATAAGCAAGCTTTTTTTGCATTTTGAAATTTAAGCATTTTATTTTGATGAAAATGCGACTTATTAACTTTTTCGCAAATTTTGCCTAATTTGAATTGTAATTAGCAATGGCTAAATCTTCAATTTGCAACTCAACAGATATTAGTAATATTTTCTTTTGCTTTTTTTTTTTTTTTAAAGAACTTTGAAATTTCAAATCTTAAAAGTATGCTCAATGCGAAATTTTAGGCAAAAAATTTTGCAACTAAGCAATGGTGATTTTAACAATGATAAGAGATCTGAAAATAAAAGATAAGAAATAGGACAAGAAGGCGGATGTATAAAAGTTTTGTCATATAGCAAATGATTATCAAACTTTCGCTATTATATCGATAATTAGGCAATCAATAGATAAGCAGATGAACAAACTAAAAAAAAAAATTGAAATTTTCCTCAGAATTTCTTTGACCTATGAGTTCAATGAAATAGTCTAAAGCTAGAAAATTTGATTAATTAAAAATATCATTTTATAAATAGTAAATTTTCCTAAAATAACGAGAATTGTCTTCATTTCATTCAACTTATTACAAACTTTAATAATTTTCCAAGTTTATCATAGCAATATTTATGATATATTAATTTATCACTGATATTAACCTATTTCAAGTTTATTCCAAAATATGCTATCAAAGCAGCAATGTAAAAATGTTGAATGATAATATTGATAAAAATTTCATTCTAAATTATGAAATTATAAAATATTTTTAGGCTAGTTTTTAAAAATAATCATTTATTTATCGTAATGCTTAACTAATATGCAAAAATAAATTAATTTATATGAGAAGAATTAATTAGCATGGATATTAACTATGTTGTAAGTGATAACGTTGATAAATGATTAGTGAATGAACGTTAAACTTTTTAACATACATCATAATCTGTCCAAATTATTTATTTATTTATTTTTTTCAAAAATAATGATATTATTATCATCATAGTGATTAATCTTGTTGCAACAAAAATCCATGAAAAGTTTCATCGATATTTTCTACTTATCATTTAAACTATACTTTATGTTTCTCGAAATCATGATTGAATGATCATGAAATCATGATTGATGTCACAGGTAATTCGCAAGACATTAAACTGCATTTTTCTGCACTACTGTCGAATCTTCTAAATTGTTCGAAAATTTATAATTATATAACTTAAACTGAGTTAAAACTGAATTATCAGTATACACCTGAAATTGTTTTTACTTATACATTATCAATATACACCTGAAATGTTTTTACTTATACATTATCAGTATACAGCTGAAATTTTTACTTATACACTAAAAAAAACCTTTGAGTTATCAGATTTATCTGAAATTGTTTACTTATAGATAAAGGATATTGAAAAAGAGAAGTTAATCTATAATGAAAGTTCAAATTTTCGAGATACAGAATGCTCAAAATTTGTAAAATATAATAATATTTATTACGATCTGATAGAAAAGAATATGGTAGAAAATAAGAAATCAAAAAAACAAAAATAACAAATAATTTTGTTACAAAAAGTACTGTTACAAAAAAAATAACGACTTCCATATTTTATCATTATTACAATGAAGATAAGATAAAAATGAAAATACGAATTAAAACTTAAAAACTGATATTCTTTACTTATTTCCAAATTATGAATTAATGCTTTTTTTTTCAAAAAAATTTTCACTTTCTTTTTTTCATGTATGCAAATTTTAAAAATTTTATTTATTCTTTATAAATAGTATTGATGAAGTTTTGAAATTTTTTAATTACTTGAAATAGGTAACAACTACCTGAAGTAATTCATCCAATTAGGTAAGATAAATTTTTCGGGCTAATGATTATTTTATCAGTTTCAGTAAGATTTATATCTTTGAATATTATTGTAGAAATTGCATATATTAGTTAAATATACATTTATGATTTTAAATGGAAATATATTTAGTAATGGAAATTATTTTTAAAATTTGTATTTGTTTACTTAAGCTGTAAGTTCATACGGCGGTACATACAAGCGGAAAAAAATTTAAATGTGATATATGCGGCAGGCAATTTCGATACCCATCCAGTCTGTGTAATCATAATAAGACATATGCAAGCAAAAAATACGCATGTACTGTATGCGGGAAGCAATACTTTCATAGCAGTAGCCTTCAAATTCATATAAAAACAATTCATAAAATTCAAGTGTGATATCTGCGGCGAGCAATTTACATATCGATATACTTTGCAAGCTCACAAAAATTTACATATCGGTATAAAATTCAAATGCAGTATATGCGGCACGGGATACGGACATTGCAGTATCTGCGAGCTCATATGCGGTCAATTCACACGGGTGAAACATTCAAATGTGATGAATTCGGCAAATATTCATAGAATTTCTAATCTAAAAAGGCATGAAAGATGCACAAAAATTTTACAGCGAATTCTTTGACACCGAAAACGGATATCTCTGCCACAGATATTTTACTAAATAAAATAATTTCACTGACAGGGCTATTAACTTATTTTGTTGCATTTTTTAAGTTTTTAATTTTTTTTTGTTTCAGTAACATTCATTCATCATATATAAGTGCAATTTATGAAAAACAGCCTCGACTTTTAGGCTGAATAATATTTGGAATTAATATGATATAAAATTCAAATAAAATTCGAAATAAAAATGGAATTTCGAGAAATAAATAGAATAAACAAGGAATTTTGTATTGATCCTTACCTGGAATTTTTAAATTGGCTTCAAAATTTAATGATTTCCAATCAAAAAAAAAACAAATTTGATATTTGGAATTAAAATAAAAACTCTTGCAACATAAGAAAGACATCCTTATGGTTCTGCTTGCTTCGATTTGTAATGACTTATATTTTTATTTTTTTTTGTGTTAGTTTCATCAAAAAGAATTTGCAAATCGAGCAAAGTATTAATGAAATCATTTCGACATTATGTAAATGAATATAACACAAGGATTTATTAATGCGATTTCGTCACTTCACTAACTGACTTCTACTATAATGTATGCAAAAATTGAAATGAAATGAAATGAAACTGTGGAAAAATTGTATGGTTACTTTGCATAATGCAATGCAATTCAAACAATTTTTTTTGATAAAGGATTAAACAGTGAAACAAGCGTTGACCGAATAATCTCCTTACACGTGGATTGTAATTTCTATTATACGTGGATTGCCACTCCTATCTGAACAAGCATTTAAACGCACAATCCTTGACGATCCATCAATTGAGGCTGACAGAAGTCATTCTTACATCAAACACTCTGCTACAGATTTCAACCTTTAAGCTTTATCTCATTTATTTCATTAGACAATATTTTGCTATAAACATATAAATAGGCGTTATTCTTTTGGAAAAATTGTTTTTCTACGATTTTATAAAGATCTTGTGAATTATTTTTCTTTTGTTATGCAAGTTGTACAAACTTCGCTTACATCTGTAGCGATCTCCAGTAAAAATAACCATATGCTATGATATAAGTGAGACATACTCAATACTAATTAATTTAGAAAACATTTGTTAGAAAATACATTTCTCAAGATCGAATCCTTTGCAACTATGCAATCGCATGGAGCAGATAATGTCATTTCTTCGATGTAATTGCGTTATACTGTTAAATTTAAATACTTTTTAGAAATTGCAGAAGAATGTTTATCAACATGCATTTCATTTATTCTTTCTTTTCATCTTTCAACTATGCAACATTCAAACGGTAAGTTAATTAGAATTTTAAGAATAACATAACATCACATTGCAATATTTTGAAGATTTCAAAATTTTAACAGAATATGAGATGGAATATCATATAATTTGAGGAAGCACAACCAGAACTGAGAGAGTCTCTCGGTTTATCAAAAGTGAATGAAGAACAAACAGAACGCGTTGGATTTATCAATTTCAAAAGTCAATAAAAAACAAGAAACGGATCCATGGAATATATCAATTCAAAAAAAAAGAATGAGTCAACGAAATTAAATAAAGTAACGGATAACGAGCAGATAGCCCCAATGAACTCAGAGATTCAAGAGGAGAATAAAGAACCAAAACAATTTTTGAATTTAGAAGTGAACGAGGAACCAACGGAACCAATGAAACGAAATATGACGAAAGAAAAAAGGAAAATGAAGTGCACTGTATGTGGAAAAGAAATAATAGGATGTTTGAAACGCCATATGCGAACTCATATCGGTGAGAAGCCATACAATTGTTCAGAATGCGGGCAAAAATTCTCTCAGTTATGGAATTTGCAGACGCATAAACGAACTCATACCGGTGAGAAGCCATACAATTGTTCGGACTGCGGGAAAAGTTTTTCTCATTCATCAAATTTGAAGACCCATAAGCGAATTCATACCGGTGAGAAGCCATACAATTGTTCAGAATGCGGGAAAAGTTTTGCTCGTAAATGGAGTTTACAAAAGCACATATTGATTCATTGAAAAGAAACGAGTTGCAGGCTATTTCATAACGACACAGGATTGTTGCAATTTGCAATAAAAATTTAATTTATTTCACTCCTTTGTCAATTCAATGTAAATTTCCATGGGCTAAAAAGAAATAGAAAATGTAGCGTACAATTTGTAAGCTAAAAAAATAGAAAAAAAAAAATGTGGCGTACAATTTACGTAAAATATGAAAGAATTTGATTTGTGGGAGGATAAAAATCAAAACTTGAAAGCCGAAACTATTTTATATCAATTTATAAAAATAGACGAATGACAGTTTAAAAAAAAAGAAGTGAAATTAATGAAACTGTTATCAGATGGAATGAAAAATGAGCGTGATATAAATTTGATAAGGAAGAGATTTTTTTATGTAAAATAAAATAAACCAAAAAAATCAAAATTGCTACATCACTTCTTCAAACTACGACATATATATGTATGGAGTATTAAGGCTTTCCTTCGATGCGCAACAAATATTACTAGTTCACTACTAAACTGTGCTAATTTAAAGATAGCTTCATAGATTTAGATTTAAACGATGATTTTTTAAAATAAATTATTTGAAGCTAACTCAGAGATTTAAATTTAAATAATAGCATGACTAATAAATAAATAATAATCAGCAAGTGTGTCAAAGATGAAAGAACAAAGAGCAATTAAATTAAATAATCCATTCAATAATTAAGATATTAAAAAAATAATCTTAAAGCATTAGATGCCAAAAAAGAAGTTTCAAAAAATCAATCAACCATCAAATCAAAAACCTGAAATAGGTCCTTTATTGATGACATTTAACAATGAAGTGCCATATTTAGCCATAAAAATAATTGCCTTTAATTCGTTCACTACTCGTCCACTTCATTGTATGTTGAATCTCTACCGAAACTAAATCGCACCGTGCGAAGTGCTACCTGATCCGGAATACCACATGCCGTCAATACTTGAGAAGACCTGCAATAAAAATAGCTGAAGTACTGAATATGAAATAAAAGATATTATTTGATGATATTACCAAATATTATTCGAGATTATGGCAGATAGATATATTTTGCAATTTTTAAATTGAAGATAATGAGCTATTGATTCTCTACTTAAAAAATCGGAATGAATAACATTTTTTAAAAAAATCCAAAAATATATAGCTAATATTAGGCAATCTGATTATCGGAAGGCATGAAAAGCAGGAAAGGATTGAATAAATTAATCGATATTTGTTAAATTTTTGACATGCGATGTGTTATCTTCGACAACATGACAATATTTTGCATTCTATGGATTAATTTTTTTGCTTAATAATCTCTTGTCTACTTACTTGTGTTTGTGCGATACATGATGCAAAATAGTGATTACAAAATAATAAAATAACATGCTGATTCTTGAATAATTTCTATCAATAAGTGATAATTTGAACAAGCGGAATTTGATGCGGAATTCTGAAAAATATTTTAAAAGAATATGTTTGAAAATATTATGATTACAAATTGTTAAAAGGCAATTGATCAGTGGAGCAAAATGATAAATACTGTAACTGAAGAAAAATCGTTTTTATAAAGTCCAATAAAATGTGTAACCTATAGTCAAAAAAAAAAAAAAAATTCATACAGTTTTAATCCTCTTGCATAATAATTTAAATTTGATACTTCTAAAATCAATTCTTTTTCTTTTTTTAGGTTCATTTTTCTTTTTGAATAATTTTACGATTTTATTTTCATTGCTAACATTTGATCCAGGTTTTTTTGGATTTATTAAAGCAATGAAAGTTTATTCAAATTTTCCACTAACATACTTTTAATATAGTAGCGACATGATTTGATTCATGTGTTAAATAACAAATGACAAATATAATGATATATACATCGGCGATAGATTAAATTTTAATATCATCGTAATCCTTATCAATAATTCTTTCCACGGGATTAGTATAGGATTAAAATTGTATGAATTTTTTTGATCATAAATTATATAGTTTATTGAACTGATTTTACATCATTGTATGATAAGAGAATTAATTAATGATCCGATTCCAGCACTAATATTTATAGTTTTATAATTTTTTATTAAAAGTAACAAAATTTTTCGAGAGAGTAGAAAAGTTAAAATTATTATGCAAAAGGATTAAGACAACTGATTTATAAATGATATAAAATTACTTTAATCATTTATATTACTTTAATCTTTAACCATTTATTTAATCATTTAACCAGAGATGATTTCCTTAATCATTTCATTCATTTTTAGCTATTTATAAATAATAAAAAATATTTCCTCAATGTAATTAACATTTATTATTTATAGTTTATTTTTTCTTATGTTTCAATTTAAATTTGGAAGTGAATGAAATATAATCGGAAATTATTCATACGTAGAGGTAGATATGATACTCGTAATATTTCATTCAAAATTTTTTTACCGTTTCTATGATTCCTTATTCTAAGTTTTTAAAATATTATCGTAACATTCCAATAATTCTGGACACTTCTTTAGTTTTCTTACTGTAAATCGTAGTCGTCCTTATGCCAATCCATCTTCTCTTTGCCATTTCTTGATTCTTCCATTACCAACCTCACAACCCATCTTCCTTCACTGTTCATAGTGAGCAATTTTTGAAACGCTTTAAGAGCTTTTTCATCTTGATATTCTGTCATTAAATCCTTAATTATAATTGCTTCTAATTCCCATGCTTGTTTAGTCTAACCCATGTGCATTTGCGAGATTCCTTCTTTATTATGTTTGCAAATGACTTTACTTTATAGGATTCGTTATTTCCTTCTAAGAGAAGAATCTTGCGAATGTGATCTTGCGTCACATTTCGCTTACCACCTGTGAGCACTCCTAATTTTATTTTCATAATTATTCATCCTGGCAGGTAATTTATGGAATTACTAAATCTAATTAAATCCACAATTCCTTCTACACCTAATAATATATCTGGCTTTCCACATTTTTTTTTTACAAGCTTCCTGTTTTCAGTGTTTATCAAATACCGTATGCGCTCGAGTATTGAATCAATAACATACGTCTAAATGTTCTTCACGTTTTCAGCTGACGTTTGAACTCCGAAAGTAATTTTTCGGCTTTCACATTTCCTTGTTTCTATCATTTCGGTTATTAACATTCGCAGACTTGAAGATATTTGTTTATTTCAATATTTGTTTGCCATTGATTCCATAAGATAGTTACAATCACTTCTTGTGTCAAAGAAAATTAATGCTTTTTCTATTTGTTTTTTTTCAGTTTTTTTCATTTGGATTGATTAACCTTACTTTTTTGTATATCATATACGTTTGTCAAATACCGTTCGCCGCTACATTTGCGGTTACGTTGCCACTGCCTTTGGATTTCCGTTCGCTCCTTTCATCATTTCTGTAACTCTTATTTTGCTTCATTTCGTAGTATTTGTTACATAAAGAACAATTGTGATCAGATTCGCAATAAAAACATTTTATTTTCTTTGCGCAAATTTGTTGAGAGTGAATTTTCTTCAAACATTATTCACAGAGTTCTAATTACTTTCACTTTTTTTTTTTCTTTCGCTCACAATCAGTGAAAAATAGCAGGAAATCACTAAACAGAACTCTATCTTCTGATCTAAGTAAGATTTATGTACGGTTGCTTCAGAGATGATTAAAAATAATCATTTAGCGAAAGAATTTGAATAATTTAAACGTTGAGCAACTTCAACCGGCTGGTCCATTTATCATACTAGTCTCTATTTTCATAAAAAATGAAAGGTAATTGAATACTCTTGTTTTTCTGTGATAATTTTTTGCTGTTGAGTAAACTGTCACACGTGTGATGTCATTATCTCAATTCGAATATCCTCTTGTATATGATTTTGTTCGTTGTAATTTTATCATATCTAGTAGGCTTTTTATAATCATCTTTTTTCATTTTCTCTTTGAGATGATCTTTTACAGTATTTTCTATCTAGATTTCTGAATTTCTTCTTCCTGAAGTCTTAACTGTGTTTTCTGGCACTACTATCGTATCCAGTTGTATTGTTCCCATATTCTCTCCTCATTCCTTTTAATTTTAATTGGGATAATAAGTTCAAAAGTTCTAATTTGTCATTCGAAATGGTTTTTTGTTCGAACTCATCGAACTCTTTCTAAACTTTTATATAATTCTTTTATTCTTTCGTTCATACAAATTCATCATAGCCAGCAGATAATTTTCTTTATTAACTATGAGGTTACTTATTTGTTCTCTTGCTTCTCCATTTAGATAACCTAAAGAATGCATGAATTTCTATGTTGGCGTCAAATCCGTTCTCTTCTGAATTGATTCTTCAAACTGATTATTAAACTAGCCATATTCTCCGGTTTCCATCAAATTCTACGAACTTTAATATCGGTGGTTTACCAGTCATGATTAGCTTTTTAATTAAATCTTCTAGGCTCTTCTTCTGCCCTTCTGATTCTTTTTCTCTCTTTTCACATTTTCCCTTATTTTCTATGAATGCCTCATTAATTTGATTTAGCTCCGTAAGCAGTGAAACTTCTTTCACAATAAATCTTATTTCCTATTCAAAAATACAATCTTTTTCATACAAATCATCATCTTCGTATAATATAACATTCTTCTCCCATTTATCAGTTTTTGATGATTGTAATAATGCCTTCCATTGCATCTCAAAATTATTTGCCATGTAGATTATTTACCATCTAACACTATTATTTATTGCTTCTCAAATTAGATTTCTATCGTTTTAATCATTCTATCGTTTTTTTGTGGCCTAATCCTTCTAGTTGTTCCTTTGCTTGAAACTCTGCTGCTTGCTCAGTAGCCTTTCCCGCAACGTTTCGCGCAATACTGCAAATTCTTTCTAATGAGATATGAAGGAAAACTTTCCCCTTTTGTTTCCTGTACACTCAAATTTGTTTTTTTTTTTTTTTTGCTCTGTTTTCAATGTTTTATAAGCTGCCTGAATAAAGCTTACTTCATCGTTCCTTTCTTTAACTGTTCTCTGGCCTCTTCTTGACATACCGCTAAGTGTCTCTCTTGACGTATCCTTAGATATCCTTGACGTATCCTTAAGCGTTTTTTTTGAAGTAGCCTTAGGTCGTTTGATCGTATTTTGGCTGGCTAAACCAAATTTTGTTACCAATTTTTCTTTAATCCTGACAAAAAATGAGGGTTCTTTTTGCCTTTCAATGATAGCAGCTAAGCATGAGTAATTAAACCTTTATTATGATAAATTTGCTAACACATCAACGAACGTAACAATTACCAGTTTCAATAAGACAATTCTAATAACGATAACATGATTCAAAAGAAGAGAGCGACTCAAGTATCCCCAGGTACTCCATCCAACTGGCCTCGGGAAGTATATCTAGTCAAATAAATTAGAACCCGTTGTATCATTCCAAAGTTAGTCGCGAAATCGCCAGCGTAAGAGCCAATATTTAGAGTATGCAAACATGTATAATTTACATACTAATATGATTTACAATATCTTGGCCTATATTCTAATACATCTCTGAAAAATTCGTTTATGAAATATTTTGTTTTATCGTGGAACTTCGCGATTTTAGTGACAAGTAGTATTTCATTTAAAGCTCAGGACAATATATATTTGGCCAAACATTGCAAACTATTGATACTAATTTCCAGTACAAAGAAGAAATAAGTAATTCAAATAAAATTAAAGCTACTCATATATTTTGTCAGCTTTTTCGTATTCCAAGTGAAAATCATCAGTGGAATATTGTCACAATGAATCAGTGGAATATTGTCACATGGAACAAAATCATACAGAGAATGCTAGAATGGGAATGTTAAAACGAAATATATTCTATCATTCAAAAATTTTCATTCAATTGCCATCAATCATTTTGGCACTCAATTAAAATATAATAGCAATACATAGAAAGTAAAATATTACATGTACAATTTAAGAAAATGCAACAAAAAAATTATAGTTCCGCCAATGAAATAATTTTATTTATTAAAATATCTGTGGCAAAGATATCAGTTATTGGCATCGAGGAGTTCGCTGTAGAAGCTTTGTGCGTCATTTCGTGCCGTTTCAAATACGAATTTCTACTGAATATTTTGCCGCATTCATTAAATTTGAATTCTTTTTTATCCGTATGCTGTGTCCGCATATGAGCTTGCAGAGTATGGATATATCCGTATTCTTTGCCGCATATATTACATTTGAATTCTTTTTCGCTTTTATGCTTGCTTTCATGAGCTTTTAAAACGCATGAATATGCGAATTGCTGGTTGCATACATTACACATGAACTTTTTTTCCTTTTTATGGACTATTTTTATATGACGTTAAAAGTTGCTCTTATAAGAGAATTGCTTCCCGCATATATTACATAGGAATTTTTCGCCTGCATGTGTTTTATTATGAATTTGCAGACATAATGGGTAACGAAATTGCCTGCCGCATATTTCACATTTAAAATTTTTTTCGTTTGTATGTACTGCCATATGAAGTTGCAGCTTGCATAGAAATTTAAATTTCCTATTGCATACATTACACTTTAATTGCCGTTCCTCTTCTTCGGTTTCGCGATATTTAACACCAGTTTTACTGATATTCGTATTTCCTTGATTGCTTGATGATTTTTGCTGCCAAACTGTCTCATTTAAATTCGGTTGATTTGTGACATTTTCCTGGTTCAAATGATCAGTTATGTTTGCCCGAATTGACTGATTGTTTTCATTTGGTATCTGAAATAGTCGGAAATGATTTATACTATATGATAATTATTTGAATAAAATTCACACATAGCAGCGTGAAATTAGTAATTTAGACGTAGTAACTGTTTGAAGAGCTCATCAATTCTATTTTGTATATTGTTGATTTGAAAATGATAATGTAAATACAATAAAATGGAGATACTGACGAACTGATGACAAAATAATTCAGAAATTTAGTGTATAAATTTTTTGTAATATTATATACTGACATTATTATATGATTTGATGGTTATTTTTCCTGCAATTTTTAATCATTTTTAATAAATGCATAAATTTTCTATGGTATTATTCATTGGAATTATGCTACAGAAGGTTTGAAAAACATTAATACTTGGAATGTAATGAAGAAAATTTGGAGAGAAAAAGAAACTTGTGTTATTTCTCATTTTTTTCATAAAAAAATTCTATCCTTGAATAAATGGAATTATTTCTCAACAAAAAGAATTACAAAATTTAATTTCTATATTAATACCAATCTTTTGTTAACTTACTGGTGTTTGTGCGATATATGATGGCAAAATCATGATTGTAAAATAATAGAATAGCATGCTGATTTGCGAACAACTCCTACCAGTAATATGATATGTTGAACAATCGGAACTTGATATGGAATTCTGGAAAGTATTTGAGAAGAATATCTTCAAAATATATGTTTAAAAATTGAAAAATCATAACTGATTCACCTGGCAAGATAAAAACTGCTGCACCATTGAGGAAAAAAAAAGTCGTTTATATAAAGTTCGACAAATCGTGTAACCTATGATCAAAAAAGAATTCGTAAAATTTTAATCCTTTTGCATAATAATATTATCCTTTATACTCTCTAAAAATTTTCTTAATAGCATAAAAAAATAATAGAATTATAAGTACCTGTGGTGGAATAAAAACACCAACTAATTCTCTTATCATAGAATAATGCGAAATTACAGGTTTTATTGCAGTAATTTAATATGCGAAAATGTATGGAATAAAAATTTAAGTTATTTGTGATTAAGGAAATCATTCTTTTATAATAAAATTCATTGTCAAAAATTAAAAATAACGATACTTTATTTCGCATATTCTTATAATGCTCTAACAATTATGTTGTTTTTGATCATTTTTTTTTCCGCGCAATTTCCGCGCAAGTTCTTTACAGCAATAGATTCCATATCTTTATTGATTCCTCTGCTCGATGTATTATTAATATAAAACTTCATGTTTGCTTTTTGAAAACAATTCTGTAAAATTTTAAGAAAAAGAGATTAAATCATTAAAATAACAATGAGTTAATCGGAAAAAGTCGTTTACATAAATTTAGAAATTAAGAAATTAAGAATCATAAAGCTATTGCTGAGTTCAATAAATTGATAACAGAACTTGTTTTTATTAAAATGCAACTTGATAGTAATATCTTGTATTTTTATATTTTTGAATATGAAGACAAACAAAAAAAATTTTTATTCTTATACATGATGTGTGACGCATGTATTGAATAAACGACAAATATGCTAGTGTATACATCGGCGAAAAGATTAAATTTTGATATAAACTGTGATCCTTATCAACAGAAATAACTATTCATGCTTTTATTGATAATGGAAAAATCAGATTAGCGAAATTTTCATTCTTAAGGTTATTTTCGGGAAAACAAAAATTAGAATCGAGATGTTTAATTTGCTATAATTCTCCATCAGAAATCATTGCTTTATTATTTTTGCCAATGAAAAATTTATATATTTTGGATTACTATAATAATTCTTTGAATGATTTCATCATATTCTCAATGAAAAACATATATGAAAATTCTAACTCAGATATTTATAAATTTGATTTTTTTGTCTAATTCATGAAAATTTTAGAGGACATTAAAATTATTATACAAAAAAAATTAAAACTATATGAATTTTTTTGAATCATAAGTCATACGATTTTTTAAACTTCATAGAAACGGTTCTTTTCTCATTTAAAGTATTTAGTAATCTTGTTGAATTGATTGGTTGCTGTTTTGAAATTTGTAATTATAGATTTTGGCGAATAATTCTCTAAAAGATTTTTCAGAATTGCACATCAAATTACATTTTAGATCCCATTAGATAAAAGTTTATTGGTGGAAGCTGTTCTGCATTAGCATGTTATTTTTCTATTATTTTGCAGTTATTATTTTGTCGTCATACATCGCACAAATTCCAGTAAGTAAATAAAAGATTGCTTTTAGCATAGAAATTTATTATTTTTAAATTTTTTTTTTATTCAGTCATCAACAAAATTTTTTTTCAGTTAAATCTTTTACTAATTTTGCAATGATATTTATTTGTTTCATTGAGAATCTTCAAAAATTGCAGAGAAAAATTGCCATTAAATCATTTTGCTTATAAATGAATCATTTCTGAATATTTCACGCATTAAATGAAAACTATCAATCATCCAAGCAAATTTAACTGATCAGTTGAAGTAAGAAAATGCCAAAAAATAACTGAATTTTAATGAAACGACTTGGCATCAAAAACCTTCAGTTTGTCAAAAAAAATAGAAATACTACTAAAATTAGAGTTAAAAATACTCGCAGTTAATTGATAAAAATTTATATCAACTAATTGATAAAAATTTTAAATAACATATTGTGAGCAATAAAGCTTATATTTTCCTTTCAATAAAATGAACAAATCAAATTATTGAATTAAATCATACTATGCTGAAATTTTATAAATTGTATGAGGGATATGAAGCAAACATTTTTGAAAGATGAATAAAGAGAAAGAGATCAAAGAAAAAATTTCGTAGAAAATAATAAAAAAAGATTTAAGCTTAGGACTGATTCGCTTAAATTTTTAATTCAGTCATCATCCCGACTGATAATTTGCATAGTTCTTTTGCACATCACTTCGTTTCAGAATGAAAAATGGTAGAAATGAAGAGAGTCAGTAAAATATGTTAGTAATGACGAGAATCAGAAAAATATATTGGTAGCATTAGCATATTGAATAGTTTTAATATTTGTTTCATTTTAAGCGTATCGAACAATGCCTATATTTAGCTTACATTTTACAATTTTACCAAATTAATTGCTATTATGAATTCTAATTTTTCCAAAAGTTTTGACTTCAACGATTTCGCAAATGTAACATATCTATTGAAAAAATACATAGCGATATATTGCTCAATATTATAAAGCTTCAGAAATTACATCCATATCATTTCAACTATTTTTGCATAAGATAGGATTAGAAAATTCATCACAATATAAAATCATCTTATATCAATCTGCATTAGCTGATAGACATCGAAAAATAATTTCCTCTAACATAGCAATTGTCGAAAATAGTCCAACGCGTGATTATGCATTCTTAATTAATTAATTGCAAACAAATGTTTCAAATTATTTTTTTATTTGACAACTTTGACAGATTGATTAAAAAATAGAAGAGATAACGGTTTTATTATAATTCATTTGTTTAATTGCATATAAATAAATCGCTTTTATTTCAGATTGTTGTTTTCATTGTACTGCGAGCTCTTTCGCAACAATTTGTTGCAATATCATTTTTTCTGAAAAGATTAACAAACTAATCATCAACTTATATTTGCATGGATTAATTTTTAGATTAAAAAGCAAATACATAGAAATTTTTTCCCTCTAATTAATGCAATCTTAACTAATAAATTTCTTAAGGTAAATTTAAGATAAAAAATAAAATTCTTAAGATAAATTATATATCTTAAATTATAATTATAAATTATATAATTATTCTCTCATTTATAATTTGATGAAAAGTACAAAGATCATATTTTTATGATAATATTCTTTTTTTTTTCCTATCGTTTTAGCATTTTAACAAGTTTACTAAAAAAAAAATTATGCATAATGATAAAGTCCTTCTCGACGTCACGAGATATCATCCCGAATTTGTCAATTTCATATCTGAGATCTGCGGTATATGTGCCATAAATAAACATAATCAAAGATTCATTTGCTATTTTTTTTCAGTTCTATTTCAACTTTCATCAAGCAAAAAACATCAAATCTGTGTTATCTCTTATTTTAATTATTCATCTTGAATTCCATAAGTTAAATCATTGTTGATAGCAATTCTCTCCTATTAACTACAAATAATTGAAAATAATCAACAAATTAAGACTGCCATTCATATATCGTGGGAGAAAATCTACGATTTTCTTGATTTTTGGCACAAACGAATAGTTATAATAAAGACTTATTAACTAATATTGCAAAGAGAAATTATTTGTATTTGGAGGGTTCTGAAGGTCTCAGCGTATGTTTGACTGAAACAGGAAGATCGAAGGCTTGTTTGAGTTGAAGTTTGTTGATTTGATGCGACATAGCGAATTTTGGGATATCAAATTTTATCTTGGTGATGCAAGTTGAACAAAAAATTGCATTGTTGATTAAAGCAAAGAAGTCGTATGGGGAGTAGCTGTAGCAATCCCTTCTGGTAACAATCGATCCCCAGCTAATACAATAGAGTTTATATGTATTAGGAAGTGGGAGTGGCTTTCATTAAGCATACAAACGTGCAGAAAGAAAGTCAGTTACAGTATAAGCATTATAACAATAGACGATTGACAGCTGTCGATAAAGATGCGTATCTGGACAAAGATATGAATTTAGCTAACAATAGAAGAATGGGAAATAAATTTGAGGAATGTAGAATAGTTGAGTGATTTATGGTGAGAAAACTGTTTAGTTATTCGTTTGGTATTGAGCTATTTGGAGTTTCACGAGATTGAAATTCGCGACGACTGATGCGACAACTGATGGAAGACAACGCTTATTGATTGACAGAAGACTTGTTTTTGTGTATAATATAAGACAGACAATTATCCTAAAATATTTATCCCAAAATAAAAAAAGCAAGTGTCCTAAAATAAAAAAAATAAATAGTTTTTTATACATTATAAGACAAACAGTTATCCTAAATCTTGAGAGAATTTTTTTGATCTACGAGGTTCTTAATTATATTTAATAGGCAGTTTCATTTAATGTTTACTGTGCTTTCGAAATAGCATTTTTTTCTCCTCCCTTTGTAATTAATTTTAAACTAGGCTTTGAAAAAAAAAAGTTGGCTTCTATCGCTGAAATCGCGTCGGAATTCCTTAATAAAACAAAATATAAAGATTCATGAGGAATTTGTTAGAAATCTATTAGAATATAAGTCGTGATATTGTGAGTGATATTGTGAGTCAATGGCTCTGGAATGACCTCAGGACTCATCTCAGAATGGCGCAAAGGATCATTTGGCTAGATGTACTTCTGGATCAATCGGATGCGATTGATATATTTGGGTCATTGCTTCCTTTTGAGTATTGTTATTTTTTTGTCTTATTGAAATCGTAATTGTTATGTTTGTTGATATGTTATCATTTTATCGTAATAAAGGTTTAATTATCCATGCTTAAAGTGCTACCATTGAAAGGCAGAAAGAAACCTCAGTTTTTTTCACGGCTAAAGAAAATCGATGACATGCTACATACAATGTGTTTAATTTTAATTTTATATTTGCTCATTGTACTATTTTTTAAATTCGTTATCATTTGCAATGATCAAATGATTTTATAGATTCATAATCAGAGAGTGAAGTTAGAGAAAAATGAAACTAAAGTACATATGTGACTGAGATTCCAAGAACGGACTTTTTGCATTTTATGCTCAAATTTCTTCCTAAGAAACAGTTATAAGCTTCTGCGAATTTCTGCAACCTGATCGACATCTGGAACAGGCTCTTAAAAATGAAACCAGTTTGTGCCCAGCTATTCAAGCAATAACAACAAACCGATCTGCAGCATCATTTACAGAAGAAAGAATCAGCGCCGATACTTGCCGATGATCAGGTAGCGGTTTGATACTATGAGCGCCCGCGGGAGTTCTGAAATGAAATGTACTATGCAAGCGTGGCAAAAACTGTTAATAAGTCAGTTAATATTAATTTGTCAGCTTTTAATCTATCCTTTTTAGCAAATGGTCATGAAAGATGAAAAGTGATTGATTTTTGGTTATATTTCAGTTTTATCGGATCAGTGAATCCAAACATTGGGATGTGAGGAACGAATGAGTTGGAACCAACAATATCAGAAGTTTTTCATGCGCTGGTAACGGAAGATTTAATTGCTGCAACTGTACTTCTCTATCTTCGCGAAAGAAAAGGTTCCTGAGCACCAAAGTCATTATAAAATCAATTTTTTTTTTAGTAATTATCATCATTATAATCAACATCAAGTACATTATAGCTATTCTAATGAGCCGTTCGCGGTTTCAGCATAGGTTTATTTTTGTAATATTAATTTTGTAATTTCTGCGATCGTTGATATATTATGAAATTTATCATAATAAAAGATTTAATTACCCAAGTTGAGGTGCTATTAAAAAGCCGAAATAATCCTCAATTTTTTTCACGATTAAAAAATACTGGCAACAATTCACAACATGCAACACATCATACTCAAGCGGATTTTCACATGTTGGCATCCAATGCTGCTCATTGGTTGCAATGAAGAATATTCGTAGAAACTGATTGGATCAAATCAATTTTATCACATTAATATATTGAAACAATGTGTTCAATTTAGCTAAATATTAGCAACGGAAAAAAAATAACAAAGTAATCGGGATAATAAAGCAAATATAATTTAATCCATAACAATATAATAATTTATAATCCTGTCACCGAAATTATTTTATTTATTAAAACATCTGTAGCAGAGATATCCGTTATCGGCATCAAAAATTCGTTGTGGAAGCATTATACGTCTTTTCATGCTCTTTCAAATTAAAATTTCTATTGAATATTTTGCAGCATTCATCACTTTTGAATTCATTGTCTTTATGCAATGACTGCATATGAGCTTGCAGATAATGCCAGTGTCCATATTCCATGCCGCAAATACTACATTTGAATTTTATTCCCATATGTTCATTTTTGTGAGCTTGCAAAGTATATCGATACGCAAATTGCTCGCCGCAGATATCACACTTGAATTTTCTTTCATTTTTATGGATTGTTTTTATATGAATTTGAAGGCTACTGCTATGAAAGTATTGCTTCCCGCATACAGCACATGAGTATTTTTTGCTTCCATGTGTCTTATTATGATTATGCAGACTGGATGGGTATCGAAATTGCCTGCCGCATATGTCACATTTAAATTGTTTTTCGCTTGTATGTACCGCCATATGAACTTGTAGCTTGCATAGAAATTTAAATTTCTTACTGCATACATTACACTTTAATTGCCGTTCCGCTTCTTCGTTTTGCGATATTTAACACCAATTTTAGAGACATTTTCTGATTGCTTGATGATTTTGATTTTGCTGCCAAACGTTCTCACTTAAATTCAATTGCTTTGTGCACTTTCCTGGTTCAAATGATCAATTATTTTTGTTTGAATTGACGGGTTGTTTTCATTTGATATCTGAAATAGTCGAAAATGATTTATATTATATGATTTGATAATTATTTTTCGTACAACTTTAAAAAATTTTCAATGAATAAAATTCACACATACCAGCGTGGAATCTTCGATCAAGAACATTTCGTTACTATTTAATTAGTAATATAATTGAACCAGTTTGGATGCAGTAACTGTTTGAAAGGGTATCATTTCTATTATTTTACATTACTGATTTGAAACAATTGATAATGTAAATACAGTGGAGATACTAATAAACTAAATTTGAAAATAATTCAGAAGCTGAGTGCATAAATTTTCTGCGGTATTATATATTGATATTATGCTAGAGAATGTTTTGCAAAACATTAATACTTCGAACGTAACGAAAAAAATTTGGAGAGGAAAGGAGGTTGAAATTATATTCATAAAAATTTTGCTATTTCTCATTTTCTTTTCATAAGAAAAAATTCTATACTTGACTAAATAAAAACATTTTTGAACAAAACGAATTATAAATATTTAATTTTTATATTAAGAGCAATAATTGCTTACTTACTGTTGTTTGTGCAATGTATAACGGCAAATTCGTGATTGCAAAATAATAGATGAACATTTGCGTACAACTTTGATCGATAAATAATAGCTTAAACATGCAGAATTTAATATGGAATTCTGAAAAGTATTTTAGAAGAATATTCTTCAAAAATATATAATTAAAAATTGTTAAAAGGCAATTAATCAGTCCAGCAATATGACAACTATTGAAAATGAGGAAAGAGTCGTTTATATAAAGTCCGATAAACCTTGTAATCTGTGATCAAAAAAATTCATGAAATTTTAATCTTTTTGCATAATAATTTTAACTTTTCTATTCTCCAAAAATTTTTTTGGTTACATTAAAAAACCATAGAATTATAGTTATTTGTGTTAGAATCAAGTCATCAATCAATTCTTTTATCATGGAATAATAATGTGAAATCATTTATTGCAGTAATTTAAACTTAAAAATGTAGAGAATAAAAATTCAAAAACATATTCTTACAATGCTTAACATCTGTTATATGGTTTTTCAACATTTTTGTTCCGTTATTCTTTATAGCAATAGATTTTAAATCGTCGTTGATCCATCTGCTCGATAAATTATCAATATGAAATTTCATGCTGATTTCCGAACAAAAATTATGCGAAGTTTTGAGAAAAAAGAGGTAGTAAATAATTAAATTTTTTTTCAGAAGTCAGGAATCATAAAATTAGTAAGCCACGAAATTGATAAAAAATTCAAGAAATTGATAAATAAACTTGTTTTCATAAAAATGCAAGTTTATAGTAATATTTTGCATTCCAAATTATTTGAATATGAAGGCCAACAAAACAAAAAATATTTGTATCCTATATTTAAAAAAATCCAAATGATAGTTTTAAGGTGATGACTACTTCAGACGGTATCAAGTGAGAAATCCTGAAATACTAGACACTTAATTATCGAATTACGATACAAAAAGTAATCTAGATTGGTTTAAGAAATAGCTGTTAATATTAATTTTGTAATATTATTAAAAACATCTTATAAACATCAAGAAATATTGCGACAAAAATAATTCTAATTATTTGCTGTTAAGCCGTCATATTTTAAGCTAATTTTAACAATCCTCCAAGTATATAATTCCTAAAAATAAACTTTTCTTCTTTTTTAATTCAAAGTTTCTATTAAAATATTTTTAATAAAATACGGTACTGTTTGGAAATAACATGTGATACATGTGTTGAATAGCAAAAGACGTATATGCTAATAACTCGCGAAAAGATTAAATTTTGATATAAACTATGGTCCTTATTAATAAAAATACTATTCATATTTTCGTTGGTAATGGAAAAATTAGAAAATCAGATTAAAAAAAAAAAAAAATTAGGTAGAAATTTATTGGTGGAAGTTATTCGCGAATTATTACGCTATTTTTGTAATATTTTGCAGTTATTATTTTGCATCACACATCGTGCATAGCACAAAAATTTATTATGTCTACATTTTTTATTTGGCCAGAGACAAAATTTTTTTCAGTTAAAGAAGAAAGCTTGTACTCATTTTGCAATGATATCTGCTAATTCGATATGGATATGCGCGAATCTGTGAATTCATTTACGGGCAAAGCATGTGGATGAAGAAAAATTCAATTGCAATATATGCGGTGCGGAAAACGAATATTTGCAGAATCTGCGATTTCTTATGCGGAAATGCATTTGGACATGAAAGAATTTAAATGTGATGAATGCAGAAAAATATTCAGTCGAAATTATGATTTGATAAAACATAAAAAGACGTATAAGGCTTCCACAGCGAACGCCTTGACGTTGATAACGGATATTTCTACCACAGATTTTAATACATAAAATAATTTCTTTGAGAGGGCTATAACTCATTTTGTTGTATTTTTCTAAATTATACAAATAATGTTTTACTTTTTATGCCCTCTCATTGCATTTTGATTTAGTGTCAAAGTGATTGATAATAATTGAATGAACATGATAGTGGAATACTGAATGATAATCGAACAGACTTTGAATGATAATGGAACAGATTATCATATTCCATTTCATCATTTCTTATTTTATTCTTTTCAATTCGTAATAATATTCCATTTGTCATATTTACTGCAATCAAAAAGTATTTTTTCTTTTTTCTAGAAATTAAAAAAATAACTGAAAATCGTCTTCTTTATCAAAAAATAAATTTTATTAAAACGAAGTTTTTTGAAGGGATCAAAAATCCTTCAATTCCTGCAGCACGACGGAATCTGGGACAAGGTCTTAAAAATAAGCAGATTCTGTGTCCCAACTACTCGAACAATAACAAATCCATCTGCAGTAACACTTATAGGAGAAAGAATCAGCGTCGATACTTGTCGATGATTTAGGATAGCGATTTGGCACTAAAAACGCTCGCGGGAATAGTGAAATGAAATTTGCTGTACAAGTTTAATAAAAACTATTAATAGCTCTATTTAAGCTAATTTGTCAGATATAGGTTAACCAAAAATATGAAAATTTTTCATCGTTCAATTAGTAAAGTAATGATTTCTGATCGAGAATTATGGCAAATTAAACATGTAGCATTTAAGTCTAATTTTTTTTTTTGATTTTTGCTTTCCACTAAATAATTTAGAATAAAATTTTCGCTAATCCTATTTCTCCATTATCAATAAAGGCATGAATAATTATTTCTATGGATAAGGATCACAGTTTATTTCAAAATTTAATCTTTTCGCGGATGTGTACATTAGCATATTTATCATCTGTTGTTCAATACATGCATCATATTATATGACTAAATAGTATCAATCTATATTGAAATTATTTTAATAGAAAATTTGAATAAACTTTCATTGCATTAATAAATTGGAGAAGGACATAAAC
This sequence comes from Dirofilaria repens, assembly GCA_008729115.1. Classification (NCBI taxonomy): domain Eukaryota; kingdom Metazoa; phylum Nematoda; class Chromadorea; order Rhabditida; family Onchocercidae; genus Dirofilaria; species Dirofilaria repens. The sequence goes on along the minus strand of SNRZ01000254.1, from coordinate 15,240 downwards.
TTTGATCAAATATGAGTAGTAAAAATAAAATAATAAAATGATTTAATGTTTAAAAACATTAAAATAGCTTTATAAAAATCGTCTGAAGTGTTTTACAAAACATCATGCAAGATAATATCAATGCATAATATTATAGAAAATTCATGCATTAAATTTCTGAGTTATTTTAATGACAATAGTTTTTTAGGATTTTCGTTATATTTACATTATCATTTGTTCAAATCAGTAATGTAAAATAGTCAAATTGAATGTAAAACAGTAATAATTTTTCATGCTGATAACTATGAATTCTATTCATTGAGAATAATCAAGAATTATGGGATAAATAATCACAAATCGTAAATATATATATATATATATAATGCAAGATTTTGCTTTCAAGATTCCGACTATTTCAGATACCAAATGGAAACGATCAGTCAATTCAATTAAAAACAACTAATCATTTGAAGCAGGCAAATATCACAAAGCAGTTGAAATTAAATGAGATAGTTTGGCACCACGAATCTTCAAGCAATCAAGAAAATAGAAATATCACTAAAATTAGAGTTTAAAATCAGGAAGCGGAAGAAGAGGAGAAACAATTCGAGTGTAATATATGCAGTAAGAAATTCAAACGTCTATATAATATGCAACTTCATATGGCAGGAGTACATGCAGGGGAAAAAAAATTTAAATGTGTTTCACGCCTCCCCTAATTTAACCTGGTCAAATTTCGTCAAACATATTGGATACCTCATGGAAGAGCATACGTCAAAATCATTCTTAGGAAACTTTGTAAAGGATGTAACAGGTGGAATGCAATATCCTTTGAACTGCCAGAATTCCCATCTTATTCATGAAAAAGGATGATTGTGAGCAGACCTTCGAGAAAATCAGGATGGACCTTTTTGGTCCTATGTAGGTGAAGGACAATGGGACAGTGTCAAAGCGCCGGGTAGCTCTATTCACGTAAATAGCCACAAGAGCCATTCATAAGAAAGTTGTGAAAACCATGCCTACTCCTACTTTTATTCAAACGTTCAGAAGATATGTCAGCCGAAGATTACGTCCAAAATTTGTACTGTCCGATAATGCAAAAACTTCGGTTTAACTTCTAAGTTAATTCAAGAGAATAACATTCAAGAACAAAAAGCACTAAAGTGGCAATTCATCACTCTTGGAGCTCCATGGCAAGGAGATAGATGTATACGAAAGGATGGTTGGAGTTTTAAAGAGAACCTTATAAAGAACAATGAATAAGAACACTCCTGGAGCTAAAGAGAACCTTACAATGAGCAATGAAGAAAAGAAAGTGAATTCATCTCGATGATAATCGAAATTGAATTCTTAGTAAATGAAAGACCATTGGAGAATATGAGAAGAATAAAAAGTGTTATGTTCAAGGGATTTTCTCATGGGCTAGCTATAATGATGTAAATAATTCATCGGAATATGAGAAAAATTTATGTGCGAGTGACGAACGCATCAGTACAAAATCACAGCAATCAGCAAGATTAATTAATCGTTACCAAAACATCCGGAAAAAGTTACAACGTTTGTGGAAGATATGACGAAAGAGTATTTGGAAGAATGAGAAAAAGGACGCGAAAAGTGCATAAAAATCCTCGCAATTGCGTACGACGAAAGCCAAGCAGTGGCGAATTGATATTATTAAAAGGAGAAGGTCCTAGAAATTTTCGGAAAAAAAGCTGGTCGAGGGAATGTCGATCTGCTGTCGTGAAGATGTGTTGAATGGCATGCGGTTGACTCACACTGTAGGACACTTGCATCCTTCAGGGATCTCCGGATCTAAAAGCCTAGGTCTCTAAATCCTTCTCGCCTCCGAGTGTCGCTGAAATCGCAGAAATAAAAATCGCGAAATGATTTCTTTGTGTTGCTCTCACATTAATGGTAAATGTTGTACGTGCGTATTAACTGTATAATGTATAATGTAAGCTAAAAATGTTTCGCCCTTTGTCTATTAGCTATAATTCCCATACCCTAACAAACCTCTTATTCCTCATATTCACAACCGTACCAGGACACATCACTAACAAAAGGAGGATCTAGCACCAAACCATTATAGTGGATGTATTTCCAGCAGTTCGGTTGGATCAGCCAAGTCGGGGCTACACTTTGGGTCTCCTATTTTTTCATTTATTTATGTTATCGTTATTAGAATTGTCTTCTTGTATTATTGAAATTGTAATTGTTGCGTTTATTAATATGTTATCGATTGTAATAAAAATTTAATTACCCAAGTTTGAGTTCTCCAAATATGAAAAGCAAGAAATTAAAGAAAGCGTGGGGATTGAAAGAAAAATCATCCTCGTAAGCTTTGTCACGATCAGAAAGGAATTCGTCGTCAAATTTTCTTTAATTGAAAACATTCTGATATACATGGAATATCATAGTACATTCTTAAATACATTTCTTAAAATCTGTAAGAAATCGGCACATGAATGAAAAAGAGATACTTTAATAAACACATACTTATAATATCAAAATTTTTTTTGCATATAATTCCAGTTTTCCTTTATTCAAAATAAACTGGTATATAATGAAGAGATCTTTTAATAACGTATTATTTTGTGGGATTCTTAAAATCTGATTAGATAAGATACTGAAAAATTTATAAATAAATAAAGCAAATTGTTTATTTATTAAAGTAATCTTAGATGGCATCTGTTAATTTTAAATCAATTTCACGTTTGTTAATTTTAGGTTTGCTTGACTTTAACAGCTGTTAAAATGAGATGAAGAAATGTTTGGTGAAGGAATTAGAAGGTGTTGAAATATCCACATTTTCTGGTTCAACATCTACATTTGCTCAGATAAAACTGATACATTAACACAGAATCATATGACTGTTACGCATACCTAGTTAGATTTTTAATTTATACTATTAATTTTAAAATTTTTTCAAAATTCTTTTGATAAAGTTATCATTTCTGTATGTCAATAAATTCTATGTGTAGCTTTTTTCCATAGAATTACAATTTGCATGTATCGATGAATTCAATGTGTAATTTTCTTTTTATAAAATTTTATATACAGTTTTCTTTACAAAACTATGATTAATACGTAACGATGAAACTACGATTAGCATGTATTCAACATGTAGGATCAGTAAAAACTATTTTCTGCAATATTGTCTATCATTTGCAAATTTTAGTATAACCGACGAAGGATTTTTCTTGATAATATCGTGTAAAACTAATAAAGGTTGAATAAAAATTTCTTCCTGTGTATTTTCACACTATCAAATATCTCTAGTATAAGATCAAAACATAATATTGAACCTAAGCGAACCTATGATACAAAGATTAATCAAACATACAGCAAAGATCGGAGCAATACATACTGACTATATTTCATTGTAAAACAATAACTGCCAGATTCATTTAAACTTGATTATTTACTTAAACTTGATAATGCTTAAATTGTTTTCATTTAAGACACACATAATTTTTAAATGGAAAAGAAATTTCAGCTTTTTCGCTATTTTTATTAGAAATTATAATAAACAGCACGCAAACATTTCTTAAAGGAAATGAAAATGACAGAAAATGCAATATAATTATGGGATTTTATTTTGAACCTAAATTAATTCATTTATATTTTCCATGCAGTAATTTTGTTTATTCATCAGTTAATTCTTTTTTGACGTGGGATACCAATTAATTTCTTAAGGCATGGTAACTATTTTATTTAACGCATTAAAATTTCCACATTATGTATTTCTATTAGTCCAATGATTTTGTTTAAAAAATGAGCAGTGCAACTTTTGAGCTGTTGTTAATCGTAATATTATTTTAATTGATTGCCCTAAAATTATCTTGGCATTATTTAGAAGTTCGTGTAGATTTAATTAGCTTCTTTTTTGTTTCATTTTTTCAGGGTTCTTTCAAATTTGGAAACAGAAATATTTTTAAAGTAACTGCTATGTCATGACGATTTTCATTTATCATCGCACACTATTTTCTTGCTTTAAATGATTATGTAAAATTGCTGCAGAAGTTCAATTAGTCTAAAATCGGAAAAGTTGAAAAAACTTAAGTAAGGGTTCATAATTAAGATAAATTTTTGATAATCATAATCAATCAGATAAAAGTAATAATAATTAACATTTTACTGCTTTTAGCATTTTCTATAGCAATGTATAAACAAAGAAATAATTTCACCAGTTATTTTTGCCTCATTCAACTATTATGACATTACACTTATATTAATCACACAATTTTTGAAGCAAAATTCGTTTTAAATATTTGGCGATATTTCAGGCATTGAAACTTTTTACTGTTAATCTCCCTTTCCTACACTATAGAAATCAGTAACGAAATCAAATAATTATGCTGGGTCGTTCATATTGCATTATTTATACTATTTTTGTTATCTTTAAACTGTCAAGGAACTACGATAAACGTTTTTGACATAAGAGATGAACATCATACAGCAAAAAGATACGCGATTTTCTTCCTGTTCGTTTTATTTCTGCTGTATGGCATTGTTAGTAATGCATTAATGGCAATCATATTCTGTCGCAAACGAAATAATCTTAACAGTCGCGCATTTATTCTTATCATACCAACTTATTGTTTCTGCCTTCTCAAACTTTGTCCCACAAGTAGCTACTGTCTTGCTTCAAATGCTAATGACCAAAAAAATATCCAGAGGTAAGATCTGCATTCTTATTATTATTATTATTGATTAAGAAATGTATGAAGAAAAATGTTTAACTTATTCTTCAGAAATGATTTAAGATCATATAATTTAAAATCTTTTATTTTTATAGTTTTATTTTTATAATTTTAAGTTAATATTATATTTAATTAATTTGTTTTTTTTAAATAAAGCTGAATTGAATTTTTTTTTTTTGTATTTATATTTATTTGAATTGATTTGTTAGCATTTTAGCACACAAAAAAACATGGATTTATAGTATATTTGCAACTATGGATACATTCTCATTTTTTGGCATGTTACATTTTGCATTTCTGTTGACAGTGAATCGACTTGTAGCTATGAATTTTCCGAAATTCAATGTTTTTTTCGAATCAGTAAAGTTCTATTTTATCATCGGTTTCGTGTGGTTATCAGCTTTTGGTACGCCTCGTTGATATCTTTCAAATAATAAATATAATAATTATTCTTCAGAAAGTGTTATCATTCACCATAATTAACATAATACAACCAGGTTGATTCAACTTGCTTCATTTTTGTTATAGTAGTAATCTCACTAGTAAGCTGATGCTTAAGAGAATCTAGAAATATTGTATCAGACATATTGTATCAGATTTTTTAGTTATACCGCTCGCGCAATTTTATTTTTGTACCAAAACTTTTACTGTTTCGAATTTGCATTGGTCATCGAATTGCACAAAAAAAACTCCTGAAAGTGGCCGAGCATTTCAGAAGTTGGTTTTTTGGATTCAAATTACATTTCCCAAAATACTACAACAATAAGTAAAATGCATTATATAATGTGAAATCAATTTCTGCAAAATTTTTTAAACATTTCGAAATGTACTAAAAAATTTTCCAATAGCGTTTATTTTATCATTTTTATTGAAGCAATTAATATCCGTCAGTTATCTTCTTTATTTGGCATTATTTGCTTTTTGCTTTCCAGATTTCTATATACATGGACGTTAACGTTACCAATAATGATGTTTTTAATATATGTTTTAATATTTTATAATATGCATCGTAAACGGCAGAGTACTTCAAATCAAAACAAAACACATGGTACGATTACACTGTTTTTCCTTTTTTTTTAACGTAATTAGAAAAAATCATCTTTTTAGAAAATTATAAAAAATCTGTAAAATTCTTTAAAATTATTTCCGTTTTCTTTTTTCATCCAACCTTAGATAAAATAATCAAATTTAGCTATTTCGGGTACAGGACATCAAGTGAAGGCCAAGATAAGAACTGGCAAATATGAGCGGTCAATGTTGATTCAAGCAGCAGTGCTTTGTACTGTAATAGAAGTACATGTTATCTGTTACTTTTTTTTACCGAAACTTGCACTTAAGATAGCTGGCGAAAAAACAAAAATTCCAGTTAATGTTTTCAACAATTGCTACATTATTTTCCGCAATGGCGTGCTGCCTACTATAAATTTAATTTTCGTCAAACGATTTCGTGACGAAATCAAACGTATAGCTATGCAGTTGTTATCCAGAATTATGAACAAGCAAGGCATGACTACTGTGATTCCAGTAACATCAATAGCTTTGACTAGAATCCAACCGACTTCTCATGCACGCTGAAACATTTATGTTCGGTATAATATCCGAAATATGGTTTCTATATAATATTCAAAATATATATTCTTTAAAGAAATTAATCTCTACGCGAATTTTCAACACTTTTTTGTTGTTTATTTGTTGTATTACAAAGGTAAATTCAAAGACAAATTATGTGACATTGAAATTCACTGTAAATATATCATTGCATCACATTTTCGAAAGAAATATTATATTTAAAGAAATTCTGCTACATATATTTTAAATTATTGCATTATATATTGCGCTCTAATTATTTTAAAGTTTTGTATGATTTATTCATTAACGAGTAGCATAACATATTTGTATGATTAATTCATTAACGAACATTAGCTGAAATCCGTAATGTACCAAATGATTTTATCACTGGCTGTAGAGTTTTCTCGAATGCTTCGACTTTGGTTTTTTCTTTTTTTTCATCCGATATTATTTGAAGAGGTTTATTCCTATAGAGTTAATAAGATAGAAAATTTTTTTAACGATTAAATTTTGGTATTATCAGTTTGATAATTTCTTAAATGCTTCGAAATAAAAAGAAATAACTCTATTTTTTTAATCGATTTTTATGTTATAATAAACTAGTAGTTTCGCTGTATAATATTCTACCGGAATAATTGGTTGAGAATATCTGTCATTTAAATGGCTGATTTAAAATGATGAATTATTATCGCATCGCTATTTTTGTTTGTTCTTGCATGATATAATTGAAGAAATTATATTTAAAAAAAGTTTAAAGCACATAACAAACATTGTTGCAATAAGAGCCGTAAAGAAATGGTTCAAATGGATATTATATGAGCACTGTCAGTTTTCTCGTGGTGAGTAGTATCGAATATTCTAATTTATTAAAGCTCTTCATTAGATAATACAATATAAAATGGAAAGTTCTTTTGTCAAAAATTCTGGGAAATTTTCGAATACTTAGCTATCGAAAATTATGACTCATATGTAAACTAATTTTTTCATAAAACTGATCCACAACTGATTTTTTTTTTTCAATAGACACGAGAATTCTGGTTGGCATTGATCACAGCAATCTTCGCGGGAATGGTAACATTCCTGCCCGGTCAGAGTGCATGAACAATAGAACTAGTTAGATTTAGAAAAGCCACTTCTCTGAATCGCTGTATTTAAGCGATAAAAAGTTATGAAATAACTAAAGAAACATGAAACAAGCTTCTGAATGAGCATTATGCAAGTAATTATTCTTTTATGTAACAATTTTATAATTCTATAATAAAACAAGAATAGCGCTTTACTTTTTAGTAAAATCATTAAGATAAATTATATGAACGGGATTCATTAAATTTTCATGCTTCAATATTTTTGGACATGTATTCTGCTTACTTGAGTATTAGCGATTCAATACTGAAGATGGATCCAAAAAGATTTATATAATGAAGTGAAATTAATTTTGAAATCCATTAATTATTACATTAGCAATAGATTTTGTATTGCATTTTAATTCTTTTGAAATAATCAACATTTATTTATGATTACTACTCCGATTTTTCTTAAATATAATCGTGAAGGCAATAATTCAATCGAAAGAAATTAGGATCAGGTTTGTACTTCTTATTGATAGATATCAGTGATAATAGTGAAGGAAGAAATAATCATTTTTCAATACATGATTTAAAAGATTAAATTACGTTAGAAATATGTTATCAGCATTAACTAGTTCCTTTCTGTTTTCTTTTATAAGATTATTTGAAAATCTAATAAGTAGAAAAGCAAATGATTCAACTGCCCTTATTAATGAGAGAAGCTATTTTATTTCGAATCTTCTTTATAACTTAGGCTTAGCTTACTAAAAGCTTTTTAACTTCTCCTCTTTGATAGTGTCTCATTTCACTTTCTAAACCTTTAACTCAGATGAAAATCATTTCCGTTCCTTCAAAACTGAAATACAACAAATATCTTTTGAATTTAAATACCATGATGCTCAAAATAACAATTCATCAGAAATGGAAATGTAATTCCCGAATATAGTTCTGTGGATCTCGAAGTTAATTAAATACAAAACTGCAAACACATATTAAAAAGTGCACTAATTTTGTCGACTTCTTATTCAAAATTTTAAACTCCTTTTCCTTTAAGTTATTTTATCATTATTAAAATTGTTTTATTCTAGTCATTGAATTTGACCAAATAATGACCAATAATGGTCAGGCATCAAATCATCGAATGTCTTTTTTTTTTTTAACTAGCGATTCGATGATCTTCTTCAATCGTGACAAAAATTGAATGTTCTTTCTGCCTTTCAATGTAGCCCTCAAACTTGGATAATTAAACCTTTATTACGACAAATTTGATAATATATCAACAAATGCAGCAATTACAAGATCAATAATACAAAATTCAATGACTAGAATAAAACAATTTTAATAATGATAAAATAACTTAAAGGAAAAGGAGATTAAATACCGCCCGTTATAGATGTCCAACCACCTCGTTGAAGCACATCCTTTAAAATGATTTGGTGCTAGATCTTGATATGGTCGTAAATATAAGAAATAGGAGGGTTTGTTATAGAGTGGGAATTATAGCTCATAGACAAAGGCGAGACATTTTTAGTTTACATCTTGCATTATACAGTAAAAATGCACGTACACATATATATATCATTTCATGCAAAATTTAACGCAAAGGAATCATTAAATTCTCTGATTTTCGTGTTCTCCTCGCGATTTCAGCGACACCAAGTTATTCATTCTATAGTACTAAATTAAAAACATTAGATGAAAAAAAAAAGTTAAAATAAAATTGAATACTACGACAGAGCCGCACAGTTAGCAATGAAATCGCTTGGTGCTAATTGGTTTTATAATGGTTGATGCTGCTATTATGTTATGCCTTTATAAATAAATCATACAAAAGATTAAAATTATCAGTGCTCGGTACATGGTACACAATTAAAATGCAACATAGCTGAACTATATTTTCATAGAATGCTTCTATCATATTGGCAATGACTTATTTGCGACGATTTCAAATTTTAGATAATCTTCCTGTAACAGAAAATACTGAAAACTATTTTGAAGAAGGAAATGCTAGAATTAGAGATTGCATATCTCAAAATATATGAATTTTGGATATTGCACAGAAATCATATGATTTCGGATATACGGGACATGAATATTTTAGCGTGTACCAAAAGTCTGTTTAATTTTAGTCAAAGCTATTGTTGTTACTGGGATCACAGAAGTCATTTGCGTGTTCATAATTTTAGATATCAACGACATTACTGTATGTTTAATTTGATCACGAAATCGTTTGACAAAGACTAAATTAACAGTGGGTAATACAGCATTATTAAAAATAACATAGCAGTTAACGAAAATGTTAACCGGAATTTTTACTTTCTCGCCTGCTATCTTAGTTGCAAATGGTAGCAAAAAATAGAAACATATAGTTTGAATTTCTATTGCACCACAAACTATTGCTGCTTGAATCAACATTAACCGTTCATATTTGCCAGTTCTTATCCTGGTCTTGGCTTGATATCCTGTATCCATTGTTGAACTGGCTAAATTTGACTATTTTGAGTTGTACGAAAAAATAGAACAGAAACAAAGTTGCAAAGAATTTCATAAATTTTTACACATTTTTTAAAAAGATCCAAAAAGAATGGATGTCATAAAATGAGCAAAATTTTTGTTATTTTTTTGATTTCTTTTAATTACGTAAAAAAAAAAATGTAATTGTACCATTTATTCTGTATTGATTTGATGCAATCTTCCTCTTGTGATACGTATTATAAAACATTAAAATATATATTAAGAACATTACTATAGGTAACGCTAATGTCCACACATAACGAAATCTAGAAAATGAGTGCATAATGGAAATAGAGATGATAACTAATGGATGTGAATTGTTTCAATAAAAATAATAAAATCAACATTATTGAGAAATCATTTAACATGATTCGAAATTTTAGAAAATTTTTCTAGAAATTGATTTTATATTTTATAATGCATTTAAGTGATTTCTTCATCCTTTTGAAATGTTTAAGTTTGAATCGAAAAAAACCAACGTAAAAAAAATATTTCCACTTTCAGGCGTTTTTTTTGTGCAATCTAGTGACCATTGAAAATTGGAAACAGTAAACGTTTTGAAACAGTAGCAAAATTCTGTGATAGCTAGAGCTAAAAAACATAGTGTAATATACACACACGTTAAATGCAATTAAGCATCGGTTAATTGATGAAATTATTAATCTAAAAAAATGAAATGATAAAGCGTTAACAGTTTGAATTAAGCTAACTGTTTTATCCCTATTCGTCGTAGAGTGATTAAATTTATGACGAATGATAACGTGTTTAAGGAAGTTTTTAAAGTGCAACAATTATTATATTTATCACTTGAAAGATATCAGCAAATCGTACCAAAAACTGATAACCATGTGAAAGCGATGAAAAAATAGAATTTTATTGACTCGAAAAAAACATTGAATTTCGGAAAAATTCATAGTCACAAGTCGATTCACTGCCAACAGAAATGCAAAATGTAATGTGCCAAGATAAGAAACTGTATCCATTGTTATAATTACATTATAAATCCATGTTTTTTTATCCGCTGAAATAGGGCAAATCAGTTAATTAATACAAATAAATCACAGGTACGAAAAAAAACTAAATTCAACTTTATTTAATGGCAAAGAAGATATTAACTAAATAGATTGCTAATAAACTGTTTTGTAGGTTGTTAAAAATGATTAAATGCATATAATTAAAATCACAACTAATAGCATGATTTTTCTTCTTATCTTTTTTCAATCAATAATAAGGATAAAAAAGCATACCATCAGAATTTGTTTTAATCTTTAGAATTTCAAACAACACAATGATTACTTGCGGAGTAAACTCAAAAAACTGCAAATAATAAGTTGCAATGTGATCAGGATAAATGGACGACTGTTAAGATTGTCTTGTCTACGACAGAATATGATCACCATTAGTAAATTACCAGTAATACCGTATATAAGAATAATATGAATAATGTGCCTGCTATATAATTTATTACCGTATTATGTTCGTCATTTATATCGGATATATTTGTTATATTTCCTTTACAACAATTAATAGATAATATTAAAAATAATATGACCGACTTCATAGTATAATATTCACTTGACAATTTTTATTTCTAAAATTGCCTGTTTCGTTCGTATAGAAAGAAGCGTTAGCAGCAGAAAGTTTCAATATCTGAAATGCAAATACATTTTGAATTATTACCCATTTCAACAATCAAAAATTCATATAATTCTTCCATGGGTCAATAGAATGAGTTATCAAGATCAGTATCAGCATTAGCAACAGTATCAGTATCAGGATCAATATTAGGATTAGTTCAGTTCTAATTTGATTTCGAGGACAATTAAAGGTAACACAAATAGCGATTCAAAAGTCTTACAACATAAGTGACATTCATCAAGAATTCATCAATTTAATAAATTGAAAATTGTGCAGAAGCAGAAGCATTAATAGAGCGAACAGAAACCGATAGTCACAAACAGAAAATCAAAACATTATCATCCCTAACATTCAAATAATTATTATATCCTTTATCATCATTGATTCATCACTCATTCAGTTATTGTATAAATACGATATTATCTATAATATTATATAGGACTACTGTTACGTTGTGGAGTCAAAAGAAATCAAGGAAATTCAAATTTAATCCATGCAGTAAATTAAACTACAAATCAAATTAGCAGAAAAATTCTTTCCTCAATATTCTCAGCTTATTTGATTTAAAATAATAATTATTTGACTTTCTTTTTAATAATGAAATCATAGGAATGAAAGAGACTAATGATTGAATTTTTCTTTCATTCCTTGGCTTGAAAATTAAGAAATATACAATTCCATGAATGAAAATAATGTTATTGAATCCATTTTTGAAGTAAAGAAATGAATGAGCTTTTTCAGGCTTCGTCGAATAAGTCTGAAGATGATTTGAAAATAAAAATGAAAATAAATTATTTAATAAAAAAGCTTCTTTTTTTTCCTGCAAATCATTTTGAAAATTATTTAGCGGTGGTGAATCAATCTAACTGATAAAGATGATAATATGTTAATAATAATTAGAATATCAGCAACAACAAAAAAATAAAATAAAATTGCACTTCAACGAGATTTTTTTCTAAAAATTTTTTTGCTTCTTTTTTTTCGTTCATTTTCGCATAATTCTAATTTCATTAACTGTGACACTTTCCAAAAGAATATATTTTTTAAATAAATATAACAAGTTTCAAAAATTTTTTAATAATTTTACTAGTTAGGAAGTAAAGCAAAAGAGAAATATAGGACACTACAATGTGGAAGATACATTATAATTTCATTATAACAAATCTTTCCTAAAATCATTCATTTGCGTATATAAAAATCTAAAAAGTTTCTAAATAGTGTATAAAAAACGTAAAAGTTTTTTAACCCTGAAGTACGAATATTTTTAAAAACTATAAATTCATTTCAAAAATTATGTAATCGACGAGTAAATATCTTGATACTTAAGATAAGGTTAATAATTAATCGTGAAATTAATTTATTTTGTCATATACATTACTATGGAAACTGATAATAACAAAACTCAGTTATAATTATAACTATAAGAAATGGATATACTGATTCATAGATTTTTACTTGATTTTTTTTTCAACTTTTCCGATATTTGGATAATTGGATTTGCACAGAAATTATGCATGAGAGTCTTTAAAATTGCAGAATCAAATTTCTCGTGTTTACTCAAAGATTTATTTGTAATATAAAAACATTAATAAATTTTCATTGTGAATTAAAAGAAATAAAATCCTTGTATTTGATTTATAAAAAATAACCTGCAATATGCGTCATTTGCAATAATCAAAAATAGAAAAAAAAATAAAAAGGAAAAAATAAAAGAAAAGTAATGCATATTTTGCAATAATATTAATTAGGTAAAGATAATTACAACTAGATAAATTACAATTTTCATTATTTTATTCAAAGAGACCGATTCAGAAAAGTTTCATTTTTAATATGATTCTTAAAATTTATTTACTAGAATTTCTAAAATCTGCTCGCAAATATTTTTCATAAAAGTTGAAACGATATCTTAACCAATTATGCATTACTTTTCTTTTATTTTTTTCCTTTTTAATTTTTTTTTTTTTATTTCTAATCTTGAAACTTTCGTTTGCAGATAGCTCTATTGTTGCTTCATTCAGAATATGCAGGTAGACAATGAAAATATATTCTTATTCATAATACATTATTTAATATGATTCTTAAAATCTAATTGCAAATTTTTGTTGCAATTCGAAATGATACTTCAATCATAATGCATTATTTATCTTTGATCTCAAAATTTTTTCTGCAGATAACTCCACGATTCTTTTATGCAAAATATTCTGATGGACAATGGAATGATACTTTAATCATAAAACATTATTTTATATGATTATTAAAATCGGTAAGTAAGCAACATATATAGAAGAGGTGATATTTTAATCATAATGTATTTTAATCACTTATCTTTGATCGCAAAATTTTTTTTCAGATAACTCCAGCATTCTTTTACTCAAATTCAAATTATACTGGAAGACAATTGAATAATACTTTAATCTACAATACATTATTTAACTTGATTCTCAAAAACCTGATTGGAAATATTTGATAGAAGTCGAAATCGTCTAACAGTTAAATCAGTTGAGTGAATATTGCGAAAGAAATAATCTACTTTTATCATAATGCACTGCTTATCTTTTATTCAATATTTTTATATGTTGTTAGAAAAATAATTATAAAGGATTTTCATATTCAAAGAACTTCTCCATTTTTTTTAAAACAAATTAAACAGAACTCCTTAGTTATTCAGAAATATATTTTATTTTATAAAACTTCTTTCTTCTAAAAAAAAAAAAAAAAAAAAAAAAAATAAAAAGATAATTGCTTGCAGAAATTGGAAATTAACAGAATTTTTTGTAAATTGAACTCCATGCCATTGATATATTATCGAAATATGCATGTTTCTTTTTCTGCAAAAATTTGCTCAAAGAGCTGCATGTTTGATATATTTTATGCATTTCCCATCTTATCATTATTAAAGTAAAATGCAATTCTAAATCTCGAGTAACAAATGAAAGTTTCAATGAATTATGCATTAATTAAAATATTAATCTAAGATTGAGTCAACCGTAAATCATATATCTAAAGTTCAGGCACAATTATTGATCTTTTACAGTTTAATTATCAAAAAGTTGCATACGATTATCATGGATATTATCAATAATTATTATCATGATATGCTTTATATATTTGATGCAATCATTCAACAATGAAGTCTTGAAATATTTCCTTGTTTTAAGAAAAGATTCATATCAGTTGTTCGATTCTCGATAAAAATAGATTATTTCTCGCCAGGATTCACTCTACCGATTTTAATTTGAATACTAAAATCTTTCCTTACATTTTCGACAATATTATAATAATTAAGACAAATTATGACAGAATCCTTATGTTTTAATCGATTGATTATGATTTATTTTTTGTTTGATTATAAATAATCTTTTCAAAATTTTTGATTCATCAAATACGATTTCTATAAAATATTAACGGATTATAAATAAGGCAAATGTGAAATTCATGGAAGATTTCTATTTGAAATGGCTTTCTTAAATATTAAATGTAAGGAAAGATTTTAGTATTCAAATTAAAATTGGTAGAGTGAATCCTGGCGAGAAATAATCTATTTTTATTGAGAATCGAACAGCTTTCTGACATTTATTTTTCTTTTTTCTTTTAAACAATTTCTAAAAACATGGAAAATTTGGAAGAATGTTTGCAAAATTTTAACTCATTATGCATAGTTAATTTCAGATTATCAATGCAAATGCATCTTTTCTATACTTTCTTATTAGCTATCTATGCTATTTTCATGATTCAGGTGAGCTTCCTATAAAATGTTTCGAAGTGAGTAA
>SNRZ01000253.1:0-46466 GCA_008729115.1 Dirofilaria repens | reverse complement strand
TGTTAAACTAATTTGATAAATAAGTATTTTTAAAATGAGACAGATTACGATCATTGTGTTGTCTTTATTATCACTGTTATCTTAGATATATCAATCAAATAAAATAAAATTTTGCAGTCCTTAAAATTTTCTGCAAAATTTGCAAAAATCAATGATCAATGTTAAACTAATTTGATAAATAAGTATTTTTAAAATGAGACAGATTACGAATCATTGTGGTTGAATAATCCATCATTTTGGATCTTTTCATCTTAAATTTATTCAATCTTATCAGCTAAAAATAAACAAAAATATAAAATTAATTTTAAAATAATTCTTCGGTCTAAAGTACAAAATGAGCAAAGTTCAATTTTAAGTAAAGCAAAAAAAATATTATTTTTTGGTCGTTCATTCCATCATTTCATTTTTGGGAATAAAAGAATAAAACAAAAAAAAAGAGAAAAACTCATACAAATATAGGCACAGTTCTCTTCCATCAATTTTTCCCTTTAATTTCATACAATTAGACAAACAGGTAGATATAACAAAATGCAACAAAATAATTTGTAAAAAAATTCTCGAGAAAAATTCTCGAACTTACAACAAATGCATACCATGCATATATCTCAATGTATTGTGAAGAACAAATACGCCATAAAACTTTCCTATTAATTTAATTTAATTAATCAATTTATCAATAAGTTGAATTCTTCGAAATTCTGAAGAATTTCACCGATAAGGAATATTATGACATGATCAAATATTGTATTTCAGTATATTTTTTTTTTTGAATACATTTTTTGCAAATTGTCATTACGCTATAAGTTAGCAATAAATGTAATTACCGTAAACAGATAACGATTTTAAATATCGAAAGGTTAAATATTTACTACAGTATCACTAACTTCCTCTAAGCAGTATAATAAGCATAGTGATAGCGTGAATTATCATTTCCGGGTTATATAAGGTAATATATTTTTTATATTTTAATAAGATCAAAAATTCTGAAGTTTAAAAAATGAATCGAAAAATCGTAAATCTGATCAAGGTCATGGAGAGATTTCTTACATTTGTATAGAAATACATTATCATATATCATATCAAATTATCATTTCAATGATAATATATCTTCTGCTCTATGCCGCATCAAGGCCTTCAAGAATTTGGTCTATACCAGAAAATGATTTCCCGAGATTTTATGCAGTATATGATAAGGAAATGATTATTTATCATAAAATATGAATTTTTAAGATGGATGAATACTGCTTTTATCATTTATCATCCAAAGCCTATATTATTTATGTTATCATTTGAACTTTGTTCTAACTTGAAAATACAACTTAGGCTGTTGCAATGAATAACTCTGAGATTGAGTGGAAAGAAAATAGATCTAAGATCATATATTATATTTTAATGAATGTAGATAATTTAGAATTTATAATCATAACATGACATTCAATGATAAGTATCAATTTAATGATTTTTAATTTGTGATATATCAGAAATCATATCAGAGAATTAACTAATTTATCAATACAATTGCTAAAGATAAGTCAAAATTTGATATAATAAGACTAAAATAAAATGAAAATATGGAAAAAATAAAAAAGATGATGAAAAAAGGCTAATTTCAAATTTAATATAATCTTGTCGTTAATTTTAAAAATAAAATATCATATTTTGTTGAAATAATAACTAACAGTAGAAATATTAATTAAAATATATATGAAATTATTTATTGTTAAATTTATAATTGAATACTCATTTGGAAGTATAAGAAAAATAATTTGTAATTTGAATAGATTTATTTCATTTAAAATAACTTACTTTTTGAAATATTAATTTCTATCAAACAATTATTCCAAATCAATCATTTTGTACATTTCTTTCGGTTTGATATGATAATGATAATAAAAAAAAAAAAAACTTTCACAAAATTTTAATGTCAATTTTTCTTATCCATTAAATTGCGCAATAAATGCCATAATGTCTGACTTATAATTTGCGACAAATTTCCATATCAAAAAAATTAATCGAACTATTTAGTTTCAGTGATAAAAAACGTTTCGCCAAGATATATTCATGAAGGTTAAGTAAAATGTTTAATTAATTTTTTAATTTATCCATCCTCTAACTTAACACGGTCTGATGTTAAAAAAGAAAATTTATCAATTTGTCACTATGAGAGTTAAAAGTAATTTATTTAATATCATGACAATGGATAATTTTAGCAGAACTTCGAGAAATTCTTCCAGTCCATCGAACTATCATGATGAGAATGATAATTCGGGAATGATAATAATCATAATGATTTTAAGTTATTATAATAGATTGCAACGATAAATGATTATGACTACAATTAATAATTACTGCAGTAAGTAATGCTACTAGTAATAACAATACTAACAATAATAATAATAAAAACAGACATAATAATGATAGCAATAACGATAACGATAACAGTGATAATTCCTGCATCTGTTGATAATAAATGTCACAATCTTTATTTCAAACAAAGCAAAATTTTCAACGAAATAACCAAAAAAGCCTAAATAGCATAAATTTGATATTTATAAGCAAGAAATATATGAAATACGAGAAATTTTGCTTCTTTTTATGCAACAATTTTTTATAAAACTAACAAGAAAATAAGTGCAGCGCAAATGTCGCAACGTTGCGCTATTAGTATGTCAATTGAAATATCATTCGATTGCAATTATTCTAATGAATATTACGCAAAATGTTACGCAATCGCAAATATTCTTGCGTTGATGCAAATGAATTATCGGAAATAATTTTACAAAAAAAAAAAATCAAAGTATTTAAATATGAAATTATCATAATATATAAAATTATCAATTCTAATTCATCTTATCAGTAAATTGGAAAAGAAAAAGAAAAGATTAATATCGAATAATTAATATAAAAATTATTTCTTCTTTTGGTCCTTTCTCTCTCTCTCTCTCTCTCTTTCTCTCTCTAAATTAACTTATCATTGAATTGTCGTCAAATGATAAGATTAAAAAAAAAAAAATCCCGAAAAAATTGAAAGAAGAAATTTAAAAAAAAAAAAACAGAAAAATCGGCAAAAGTATGAATTGAGAAGAAAGAGAATAGTCGTTTGAAATGGGAAAATTTTTGCGATGAAATATAATTTCAATTAATTTGATAGCGGCAATAATGAAAGAGTTGAAAAATAAGTGGAAAATGAGCTCAATTTGTTGCAAATTCTTTTTAAAACTTAAATCCAAATGAACCGAAAAGTCATATTTTAAGTGAAAGATAGAAAATGAAAAAAAACAACAACAAATTCCTTTTTTTTTTTTTATTTTTAACTGCTAGAGAGCATTAAAAAAATAGCAAAAGCGAAAGGAAAAAAAGAAAGAAAGAAAGAAAAGTTAGAATGAAAAAAAAAAGAGAAAAATATGAAAATTTTTTCAAACAAAAAATATTTCGAAAAATGTCGTTGATAAATTGTTTTTGAAACAAAAATTGAGCAAAAGGAAAGGGAAGAAAAGGAAATGATGCTTTCACCTAATTTTTTTATTTTTTATTTTTTTTTTTTTTAATGCTAACAAAAAAATGATGATGATGACAATTATGATGATGATGATGACAATTATGATGATGATGACAATTATGATGATGATGATGACAATTATGATGATGATGATGAATGACGATGATGATGATGATGATGATAATGATGATGACGATGTGATGATGATGATGATGATGATGATGATGTGATGATGATGATGATGATGACAATTATGATGATGATGATGATGTGATGATGATGATGATGATAATGATAATGATAATGATGATGCCGTTCTATCAATTCTAAACTGTATGTTAGCTTTTTAGAAAATATGAAAGGGAAAAATTATTTGGCATATATTTTTGCAAAGGTATTTTAAATTGTTTTTTTTTTTTCCGTTTTTTCCTTTTTCTTTTTTTCTTTTTTTTTTCCATCCCTTATTTTCTCAATTGCCTAACATAAATTTTAATCCGAAAAATGTTTTCGCTTTGTACAATAACAATTTGATTGTAATCAGCGGCGGCATTATTCTCTTATTTTCACTTAAAACTATTACCGTTTCCAATATGTGTGATAATTTCATTACTATACTTACAAATAATTCTACAATCGTATACCTTAATTTGAATTTATCATATATTTGTTACAGATCGATATGAGAAATGAAGATAAAATAAATAGTTATCATTTTCAGTGATAATAAATTCTTCAAAAACAAGCAATCTTATTTTCACTTAAACCATTTCCAATATGTAATTTCATTACTGTACTTACCATAATTCTACAATACTTTAATTTGAATTTATTATATAATTTTTTTACAGATGGATATGAGAAACGAAAAAAAATAAAATAATTATCATTTTCAATGATAGTAAATTCTTCAAAAATAAACAAGCAAAAAGAAAATGAAATAAATTGCAATGGATTAATCAATCAATTATCATTTGATTTATTTTCGTTATAGTACTGGATACTGTAGAATGCAGTAGAAGAGAAAATGCAAAATAGTTAAAGAAAGGATTAAACTAGATAATATTGTTACCGTATCTTGTAAAGTATTCATTATTAAATTAGCTTATTCGTATTTCATTAAAATTTTATTAATTCAATTTTTATGCGTCAAAATTTAATTTAATTTCATACAATTATTTTGATTTGATTGAAAATATCGATTACTCATTATGATTCTCATAAAATTTGTTAAATTTGCAGAAAGCATATCGATGAATTTTATTATTTTTTTTTGACTTTTACATAATTTCTGCCATTTTCTATGTCCCTCTCTTCCTCTTTCTCTCTCTCTCTCTCTTCTCTCTCTCTCTCTTCATTTTACTTATATATAATTTAAAATAGAAAAAAATTAACAATTAAAATTTGATTTAAAAATACACAATTAAGATATAATACAATAGAAAGACATATAAACATTCATATATAAAATAATAACATATACAATACACATACACATACACATACACATACACATACACATACACATACACATACACATACACATACACATACACATACACATACACATACACATACATATACATACATATACATATACACACACCACATACATTACTGCAAACATTACATATATATATAGCATATTGAAAGAGTTATTTTGAAAAATTTTTTTGCAAAATTTTATTGTTATTAGCTTGCACTGATAATTTTTTTTATTTCTCTCTCTTTTTCTCTCTCCTCTCTCTCCCTCTCTCTATTTCTACCTATGTATTTGCAAGTCAATAGAACGTTCAATAGCCAAAGAACGATCATAGAACGAGCCTATTAAAGAAAGATAGGACATAAAATATTTGAAATTGCCTCATTATGTGATTCAGATAATTTTGCTGTATTTCGTATTTCAAACAATTTCGTCCTTCTCATTTGCATTATTCATTTATTTATTTTTTCTTTAGAAAATTTTAATTGCAACTTTTATACTAATTTAAACAAAAAAAAAATCAAAATTATCAGTCGAAATTGAAGAACAAAAAAAAAAAGAGAGAAACAAGCGGGAGTGATATGAAATTATGATATTTAAATGATTATCATTGAAAGAAATGCTAGTCGAGAAGAAAGGAAAAAGATAAGTCGAGATATAGATAAGCTTGACATCATTCATTCATATTTATCTTTTATTATTTTTTTTTTTATATAATCATATATTTTCAATAGAAAACTTTAGCAAAAATCAGAAATAATTTTTGCTAAAATTAAAAATGAATGAATTCGAATTTTCGAGAATTGTTAACAGTAACAGAAATTTCATTTAAAATAAAAAAATTCTTTTTTTTTTTGTTATCAGTAAAATGTTTCCAATATTCTCTTCCTAAAATATGTACCATTATTACATTGCATTTATCTAATCCATCTAATCTATCTACTAATAAAATTAAAATTTTTATTATTTGGAAAAATAAAATTAGCCCAATTAATCTTGGCTCATTTAACATAGGCTTAATTAATTTTGAGTTTCTTTCATTCATTTGAAAAATAATATTTTATCGTTTTGCATACATGTGAATTTTGTTGCTAAAACAGCTGTAAGTTATATATAAATATATTTTTGCAGATCGAAATTTTCTTCAAGCAAAACTTAGACGACGACGATTAATATCAATTTTTTTTTTTCATTTTCAACATTTTCCATCTGATTATTATTATTCGTTTTTTTTTTGCATTCAATACATGCAGCTGACTGAAGATAAAAAGGATTAATTCCAACGGTGAAAAATTTTCAACGATTAAAATTGCAAAGTTTTAAATATTAAAACTATAATATGAAAGAATGAAATAAAATAAATGCAAATGTATACGTTTAACACACTTGAATTTATCTCTTATCAATATTTATTTGATAAGATTTATCAACAATAGAGAAGCGATGATGAATGCTGATTATGATAATAATAGCCTACATGTGACAAAAGCGCTTCCTTCTATTATCATTATTATTTATGATAATAAATAATTAAATACTATAGAAAACGAAAGAAAACATAACTGAATTTATCAACAATAGAGAAGCGAAGATGAATGCTGATTATGATAATAATAGCCTACATGTGACAAAAGCGCTTCCTTCTATTATCATTATTATTTATGATAATAAATAATTAAATACTATAAGAAAAACGAAAGAAAAATAACTGAATTTATCAACAATAGAGAAGCGAAGATGAATGCTGATTATGATAATAATAGCCTACATGTGACAGAAGCGCTTCCTTCTATTATCATCATTATTAATAATGATAAATAATTAAATACTATAAAAGAAAACATAACATTTTTGTTAAATATTAAACAAAAATTTAAGAAAAGACAAGAATGGAGCAAATGATAGTTAGTATACATATGACAATAATAATGAAAGCGCATATGGTATATACATCTACATATAAATATGTAGATGTATAAATCGAGGAAATCGAGGGAATCGAGGAAACCGAGGAAATCGAGGAAAAATGAGGGACGAACAAAGAAAAAAGGTATTGGAAGACTAAAATATATATACATATATACTTCCTCATTAGAAAATGAGAGCCCATAAATCAGAGGACGATTTTTGCGGAACAGTCCGATCTTCATCGGACTGTTCCGCAAAAATTTTTATTTCCAATGTTCTTTTATAAAACACAAAGCGACAATATTTCTTTTAAAATATTTGTCGCTTTGTTTCATGAAACCGATTCGATGACTGCTTAGATGTAAAAGAAGGAAAAAAAAAAGTGAAGAAAATAAAATTAAAAAAAAATGATAAAATTGAAAAGTTCGGGTTATCATTTTGAGGAAAGATTTTTTTTTTGGTTTATTTTTTGCTGTTGAAATGTAATTGAGAAAGATCAAATGACAAAAAGTTTTATGCTTGAAAAGATTTGAAAAATAAAGATGAAAAAAAGAAAAAAAAACAAAAAATACCGCCTTGTAATATATGTATATCCTAAATGATAAGAATAGAGGAGAGGTAATTTATCAATTTTTTTTTATCTTATAAATTCTAATATCTATTCGTTTTGCTGATATTTTGTTGCGAAAAATTTTTGGGCCTCATTAAGTTGTAATTTATGAAGTAATGCTGTAACAAATCATTTATCTTTCTCTCGTACAATCTCTTCGTCCTTGATTTTAATAATTATCATTATTGTGTATTTCAGATGATATTTATATATATATATATATATACAGTAATCTATAGTTCATTCATTTTTACATTCATAGTTTAATGACTTAATTATCATTATCATTCTATGATATATTTATTATTGCGAGATTTTTTTTTTTCGTCATAAAATTAATTATCATTATTGTCTTTTTTCAGATGATATTTATATACATATATATATATATATATACATATATACAGTAATCTATAGTTTATTTATTCTTGCATTCATAAAATTTAGTATAAAATTTCTCACTTTAGTGATTTAATTATCATTATCATTTCTATGATATATCTATTATTGCGAGATTTTTTTTTTCTGTCATAAAAACGTCATTAATTTTCGATAACATTTTAAAGTGTTAGCTAAATTTCACATTTTATATTTAATTTCTAAAATTTCTAACTTAGAAAAATGTACAAATCAATGGTTTATAAATGTCATCGAGATATTTAGTTGATTTCAAGCAAATAATTTTTTTAAGCATTAAATTTTGCAATATATTATTTTGCTATCAACTTATCATTTCATGAATGATTTATTTTTACCATTCTCGAAAATTTTTCCACCTGCATAAGTAATCGATATCAAAATGATCCAAATGTTTGGACGATTAAAAAATTGGTCTAAAAATAAATGAATTAAATGAATTATCAAATAACATTTGATAATTCCATTATTTAATTACAAAAGATTCAAATAGCTATCACGCATCGACGAAGAATATTGGGTTACGGTCGAAAAAAAAAAAAAAAGAAGAAACAAAAATGATAGCACGCAAAATAAAACTTTTTCTCAGCAAAAACTTTCATCATATTTTATAATTCTTATACCGTTCGTGTTTAGGATGTGAATGAGAAAATTTTTATGAAATATTTTTCAACAAAAGAAAATAAAATTCGGCGAATAGAACTTAATTATAATTAAATTTTGTTTAAATAATTTCAGATTTCTAACTCAACAAATATTATTAAAAATTAGAATTGAAATTCGCATAACTTTGCTGCAATTAATTTTGTAATTATTTTTCTAATGATGAATATGTAATTTAGCGAAGAATTCCTAGTGTATATAATTTATTCAAAAATTTTTCTGGAACAATTTCAAGAATTAGCAACATATAATATGCCGTAGCACTACCATACTTTTCATTCATTATATTATGATTCCCTAGTAAGATATTGATAAATGATATGAATAGTTATTCTTAGTTAAATATTCATTTGTCTTCTGAATAATTATAATATGCATCGCAACATCTGGTATATCATGTAATCAATATATGATATATATTATCATGCAAAACAACAGATGGAATTAATTAATACAATTTTATCAACAAAAGAAAGTAGGATTCACGTACAAGAACAAATGAAATGCATTTATGATTATTTTGCATATTCAAATATTACCAAACAATATTACATTTCTTATTTTCATATTTTACTCTCTCAAATTCATTCATTTCTTATTTTCATATTTTACTCTCTCAATTCCATTCATTTCTTATTTTCATATTTTACTCTCTCAATTCCATTCATTTCTTATTTTCATATTTTACTCTCTCAATTCCATTCATTTCTTATTTTCATATTTTACTCTCTCAATTCCATTCATTTCTTATTTTCATATTTTACTCTCTCAATTCATTCATTCTTATTTTCATATTTTACTCTCTCAATTCCATTCATTTCTTATTTTCATATTTTACTCTCTCAATTCCATTCATTTCTTATTTTCATATTTTACTCTCTCAATTCCATTCATTTCTTATTTTCATATTTTACTCTCTCAAATTCATTCATATTTTCATTTGAAGAATAATGAAATGAAAGGAAAGAAAGAAATTTCCTTCAATACTAGCAGATTAAATTTTACAAATTAGAATACTTCGCCTCATCTTCGTACTTTAAAATAAGCCAATAATATTTTTAAAATTTAATAAAAAATAATTTAACGAACATACGGTAGATACATTATTTCCATTAAACTACAAAATAATTTCATATTTCATATTATTCTAGCAAATGTCAAAAAATCAAGAACAGTCTACTTTTCTTTCTCAAGGAATATTCAACTTTCTGATATTCGATATCCTAACTAATATTCTATGATCATATCATTTGCTAGTTATGAAAGATGACGACTATTCGATGAGATTTTCAAATATCGAAATTAGTCTAAATCATACTAAATATTTTCTCACAGCACATTCCACTGCCATATAAGTTTAAGGATTGTTCAGAGAAAGATTAATAAAAATCCGGCACGAAGTATCAGACAAAACACAAAAAGACCCCATGATTTTTTCATATTTAGTTCTTAGAAAATAGTTATAATGGCATTTATGCAACTCTAAAACATAGAAAAAATTTATTCATAATAAACAAGAAAAGATAATAAAATCAGAAATACAATATATTACGAAAGAAATGTAAATGCATTCATGCTCTTCTCATAGTAAAGAGGAAGTTGATGATCACGACCTCTGAAAAATAGATTAAACTTAACTTATAGTGTGTATCGCCATATATTTAAAAGCTGCATAGTTTTTAGTACAAGCAAACGTAGTTTCAAATATGCCGACAGTTTCATTCTGCCAGCTTATCAATTATTCATAAATGTATAGAAATAATTCAAAAGATAAAAAATATCGGATCAAAATACTAAACCGATAAGGACGGGAGAAAAGATGTTCACGAGTAAACTGTCCCGAACCACTGGCAGCACTGTTGGATTCAAGAAGGATATCGAAACGTGAAACCAAAAAGGCCATCTGTGCTTCCAAAATACTATTTGGGTCATCAAATGTTACATAAGCCGTAAATTCTGCATTCAAAACTCGTTCCACTTGCTAAATTTAAGTTTCACATTGATTTTTATTTGTTTTAAAAAGAAATCCACATAAATGCGGATGAATAGTGCTCAGTTAGAACTTAAGTCAAGAAATCTTTCATCAAATACAAATTTTACGCAAATATTCACAAGAAACTTTTCGTTTAAACTGGAAGTTAGAAAAAATTCAGGCAGTTTTTAGAAAGAAAAATAAAATCATTACTGTTGCATCTCATTTTCCAGCAAAATCAAAAATGCATGGAAATAAATGAAAATAAATGAACTTACTGAAGAAAATGCCTAAAACGACATTAAGTAATAAAATCTAATGTTATTATAAAAAGAGCAAAAATTCTTACAAGAAGATCATTCTTGAATGATGAAGGAACTTCTGTGTTATCTAGCGTAATAGTCAGAATATATATTGGCTTTACTTTCGGGTACTTGATATCAATCTGAAGTTTGTCCCATTAATGACTGTCAGAAACTTATTTTTTTACTCATTTTGTACATGTGTTTTTGCTAAAATTTGTTTTTTGTGAATTTTTGACTTTTGTTTGTTTATATTCTTACTTTTTAATTACACTAGTGTCAGTCATTATTTAGAATAATTACTAAAATAAACTTAATTGCAAAGTATTATATATTTATCACGATCACATGATACGATTACATGATAAACATTTAATACTTTATAACTAAATTTATTTTGGTAATTAATCTTAAAATGTCACAATAACCAGGAAAAGACCAAATCACATCAGTTAAACTATTTTTGAAATAATTTTAGCCTGTATTTTGAGAAGCCAATTTTAACGCTCTCAAAATCCATCAAAATTGCTAGTTGTTTCAATTCTACATTTAAAGAATGCTCATTAATCATACATATATTAAAGCATGAAGTTTGGCTCCGGGATCTCTTTCAACTGTTGCAGAAAAGTAAAACTGCTTGTCAATATTTGTTTTTCGTTCAAATTCTATCAGATTTCGATATTCTTCTGTTAAGGCTTCATATTCCTAAAATAAAGATGCCAAAATATAAACGAAAATAGGAACTAAATGGTACGAATATTGTTTTCTTTAGTTCTCATGAATTTCTGTATTATTGAAAATGAATATATTTAATAAATCCTGATAAATCGAATGAAATATGCGAAAAGATTTTATAAGAAATACTAAAGTTTCATTAAGCAACATTAAGAATACAAATGTTCTCCAGTTTATTTAGAGATAAGATCTGAAGAACAAGATGAAATAGCTGATTAATCAATAAGGGGAAGAAGTAGTACAAATTTATAAAATCTGTTTAGAAAATTTTATAATAAAATCTACTCTATCAAATTTAGAAAAATCCATAATACCAACTAACAAAGAATTGATCGGCTGTGATCATTTGAAAACTAGTAAGCTTTGCACAGACGTTATCCGGAAAATTATTTCGATTCTTTAAATCATCAAATACTTTGAGGGAATCTGAAATGTTACCGATCCTTCACAGAATGCCAGTTAATTATGAATTAGAAAATGACAGTTTTAGAGATTTAAATTCAAATATGAGAAATAAAAATTATCCATATTTTTCAAAATCTTCTCTAACCTCCACTGTAACTATACTGGTTAATCAGATGATGATAGATGAATGCAATTCGCTATCAAATTCTATCTTGAGAGATTTAGCAATTGCTTTTGGATGTAAGTTTTGGAAGAAATATATTACTGGTTGAAATTTCAAAATTTTTTACGACTATAAAGAAAAACTAAAAATAAAAAAGGGCTAATTTTATAAATATTTTATCCTTAACGCTAACACAAAAAAAAAAACATACATAATGAATCAGTAATTCGTGCCAGAACGCATCTTGAACGTATACGTGACCTGATCTTTCTAACAACAGAATGTATAATTTCACATAATTGAAGATTTTTCGATGAAACTTCATCGTTTATACCAGCCATTTTTTGAGCAAATGCATAGAATCGACCAATTTTAGGTTCCAAATCAGTCACGAAATTCTTTAAATAAAACATCGAAATAAAGTAAAATTTTTGTGATATTGCAAATTGATCCCAATAATTAATTTAGTCTGTAATAATCTATTAAAATGTTTAGATCCTATCTATATTCAAATCAAGATTTATTTAAACAATTTGCAGAATATTCATATATGTATATTTAAGCGTAGCAAGTGTGATACTCGCCATAGTATCAATAGACTAGGTGTATAAAATTATAATAATGTTCAATTAAAAGCATACTTTAACTGGTCTAGTTTTGCTTGCCCTGCACTATTAACACATTTACTTCCATCGTCGCCATCAAATAATTCGGTAAGAAGGGATACATCAAAAAATGCATTTCTGTAAAAGATTAAAAAAAGAATTAATCTTTTAACCAAATATTTTTGGAATTTTTTTCCAAACCTTCAATATCAAGAAATTTCAAAATTATGGATTAAACGAAAATTTTTTGAGAGAAAAATACCCATAAATTAATGTGGGTACTCGATTTAGTTTTGCCATTACTCCAACTGAATGCAAACCCGGAATGAACTGTAGCACAAGAGTTGCACAAATATCGTCTGAAAAACATTCGGTTTAGATTTCCAATCTAATCCAGAACTAGACCACATTCCTTGGATGCTAACTTAATTAGTTCTAAACAATTCATGTTTGTCGCTGTGCTGTGGAACAAAACCAAAGTTTAGTTAATTTTGATCTAATGATTCATAAATTTTGAATTATCAGATTCGGCGAATTAAAACATTTGTACAGAGCTATTTTTGATTAAAACAAGATAATTTGTAAATAAAATTATTTAAATAAATTGACAAGCGATTTCCATTTCAATATGAATCGGATGAGGAGCAACAATGGCATCCTTCCGTTCAGCAATTATTTCTTTCATGGACATATGTCTTCTTTTATCATGACGTGTCGATAATGACTGTTTTTCATTCATCTATAACCAATTAAAAATGAAAAAAAAGAACATTTTTCTCCAGAGTAACAGTGAGTAATCAAATTAGTTGTTAAAAAGGAGTACTGGAAATATAACCAATTACTTGGGAAATAATTTCGTGGTAGATAAGTTTTTGTAGAAAAAAGATATCATAACATTAAGGATAGCTCAAGAGTCCAGTGCAATACTTTTTCCGGGAACAAGGCGAAGTATCAACTTTTCGAGAAATGCTTATGATAATGCTACTAACACAGCTACTCATTTAAGCAAAAATGAAAATAGGGTAGTTAAAGTCAATTCAGCTTAATTAATATATTGAGGGAATTTGTAGAAAAAATGATATGAAGATATAATTATCTATTTATCCGAAAATTTTCATATCATATACCAAAATAAATTAATTAAGCTGAAAGGAATGAGATCGTCTATCGTCCGAAAAATATTTAAGTTTTTATATAAAACGCAAAAATCAATGGCTTTATATGTTTAAAAAATCACATCATCCTGGCCTTCCTCATCATCGGCATCTTCAGTGATTTCGAACGCATGCTGTCGATTTTCTAGAAACTTCATGGCACTTTCGTAATCACCCTTGCATTTTAATATTATTCCTGCTTCTAGAAAAATATCCACATTTAAATGTTATAAATAATATTTCCCAAAAAAGTTAATAATAATTTGCAACTTTACTATTTACTTATATTTCCTCGAAATTTAAAAGTGCATTTAAAATAATTCGGAATGATAACTAAAGAACCTTTAACAATATCACAATAGGCCTCAACCTGTATGGCTATTACAGAAAGCTCTTGAGGTAGAAGGGATAATACGCGTTCTTTCTCAACATCGATAGGACTAGGTGTTAATCCCATCAACTCCTGCACTGGTTTTGCTGCCTAAATCAAGAGAAGATAAAGCATATTTCAGGATTTTTGAAGATTATAAAAATTGCGAAGTATTTTCAGAATAAAAGCTATCAGGCGAATAAAATATTGCATAAAATAGCAATGGTTGAAAAAACCATCACGACAAAAGTAATCTATTAAAATACAAAGTGCAAGATAAAAAAAAAAAAAAAGAAAACCTCAATTACAGCTTCGATGCGTGGTTTTAACGACTTTAGTCGGTGTTCTTTCGTTGTTATATCAGTGATAAGTACGTTTTTTCGTCCTTCTCGTTCTTGCAAAGTTCCGACCAAACTGTAAAAGTGGAAAATGCTTCTTAAGAAAATGTTATTAGTTTTTATTTAAACAAAAAAAGTTTTAATATGACTAAATCCAATGACCCATTCTCTTACTATTCTCAAAGTCTAAAAAATTAAGCCCATGTTCATCGTGCCTCTAAAAAGATTTTTCCCGACCTTCGCTTTTCCTCATTCATCTCTTATTTTAAAAATTGGAATAGCACAATTTCCTGAATACATTCGCATGTTAATCAGAAGAATTGGTTTATCTATCCAACTCAAAAGATTATGGAAAAAATATTAGATAAAAAATATCATCATAATGAGATATTCAAATAGTGCCAAGAATAAAACAACCCCATATTTTCTCAAAAATATCGGAAAACTTAAACAACAACATTTCAAAATTTTTATGACTAAATAATACTTCTTGCGCTCCTCCATCTCCCAGTTCAGTCGAGCCAAATGTTGTCGATGCTGATCTTTACGAGTGATTTCCTCTTGAGAAATATTTGGTGGTGCATTTGCATAAAATTCTTCTAGTGATACCATTTCAATATCCTCATCAGCTGATCTAAAATTTTGAAGGAAAATTTCTGCTTATTTCTAGAAATCTCATGCATCATATATTTCTTTAATTATAAAGAAGCACACCTAAAATCATAACATCGATCGATTTCTTTCTGCAAGTGCTCAATTTCACTCCTAATGTTTTTGCAGTTGTAAAAATCGTTCTTCGACAATAGTACGCTCTCGATTTACTTGATCACGAATTTGCCGATTTCGATATTGAGCCAAACGATTCAATCGCCGCAAAGATAGGAACAGTGAAAGCACTGATTCTTCGAAATTTGATGTTTCTGGTGACTGAAATATCCATTATATATTTTACGAAAAAAAATTTGGAATTTGAAAAGATTAAAATGGTAAAATAAAAATTAAATTTAAATATGGATTACCTTAACTGCACCACAACATGACTCAAGAAGTTTTTGTTTGAGCATTTGCGAATATTCAAGAAAAGACTCTTCAATTGATGCCATCGTCATTGATAACGCTTCATGATCTTCCCGTTCATAAAATTCCTTAAAAATTAATAATCGCATTGTGATTACTTGAATTTTAATATCATCATCAGCATTATCAATATTCTAAACTACATCTAAAAAATCTTGCTTTTTTTCAAAATTTATAGATCGGCAATCTCAAAAAACTAAATCACTGAACAGAATGAAATTTATTACCGAAACAGTTTTTGCAATGTGCTCCTCAGCTTGCTTTTTTTTCTCTGGAGACTGTAAGCTACCAATTGGCCGAGCGCGTTTTGTTGACATGCTGAAAATCTAATATATTAAATTTTCTCATCAGTTATAAAAGTTAGAATTCAACAATTACAAGAATACTGCATTACCGTAATGTAACCATCGAGATCTTTTTTTTTTTTTTTTTTTTTTTTACAAAAGACTAATTAAATACCTAAACAAAATGGTGATAAGATATTTTAAGAGGATGAATAGTATCCATTCATTACTCGGCTTAAAATTTGCTAATTCCCACATTAATGAATCATTTGTAAAAAAGAAAATTTTGGATTCTTATTATCCATGAAATTTTCAATACATATCATTTAATCTTTTCTTCTTCTGTTCTGAATTCTATCCTATTCACAATTCGGAATGGCTTATTTTTTTTAAATTGTTGATCCAACTGAATAAGCAGCATACAAAATATGAATACTATCACTCAATTCAATATAAATATTGCATATGAAGCAGAAAGGACTGAAAGAAAATAACACTGAGAAATTTTTTTTATTGTTAAATTTAAAACATATTTAAAATACAAAGAATGCATAGACCGGAGTAAAATGAATAAATGCAAAAATAAATGATCACCAAATGATAGGATGATAATTAAAATAAATAGAATGTGACTGAAAAAAATGAGCAATTTAAAAATTAATTCATTACTTCTTTTTGATAACAATTCTATTCAAACTTTCTCATTCTTATAAGAATGAATACATGCGAATATAAAGAGGCATAAATTAATTATATGCATTGGTTCAAAATAAAACTATGCAAATTGAAGATTACAACTCCAAACAAATAAATGTTTAATTAACAAAAATATGAAGTAGTTTTCTCGTCTCGAAATCTTATAAAATTATTTGTAATACATTTCTACAAAGGCAAATGATTAGAGTGAGAGAGAGGGAGAAAAAAATACAAAACCGAAATTATGATTTAATTACTATGACACCGACATCTATTTCAATTTCTAGTATGTATTGCACAAAAGCAAAAAAACATATAAGGCATTCATATATGGATTAAAGGAAGGCAAGCGTAAAAAAAAGTTAAAACAAGAAGAAATGATTATTTCAAACATCATACAGCAACAATATATAAAAAAATTCCGAACAGAATACAGAATTTCAGAAAAATAGGTAATTATGACAAAAAATGTATTAAACAGAAAGCATTTCTAAACTGGGAAGCTGTAAAATATATGAGTTAGTTTTTATCCGATTTGAAATATGAAATTCTTTGCAAATTATTCTATAGTTCGCAGAAACTTAAAATGAAAGAAAAATTAGAAAACATGACAACTAAATGCCTGAAGCTCAATTAGATAATGAGTGAAAATGTCAAAAATTTCAATAAGAATCAAATTATATATGTATAGGATTAATGGAAATCTTAAATGGCATCTAACTACGAAACACTGCCCATTTCTTGATGACTGAAATGCAATCAGATCATAAAACAAACTAATGAATATCCACTAAAAGATTAAGTTTCCAACTTACAAAGATAAACAAAATCAAGCACCTGTCAGATAATAACATCCCGCATGGAATAAATATAATTAATGAATGTATGAATTCAAATTCAAGAAAATGAAAATTAGCAATAAATATAAAAACAATGATACTTTATAGCGGATCATTTCATCAAATATGATATTGTTTGCTATTTAATTACCACAAAATTAACAATATTAAATTATAATCCGTCGAATACTTGTATACTTTATAGCGGATCATTTCATCAAATATGATATTGTTTGCTATTTAATTACCACAAAATTAACAATATTAAATTATAATCCGTCGAATACTTGTACGCGAGTCTTCGGTGCTCCAGCACTGCTCTGAAAAATTCAAAGCTATTAAATCTTATAATTATAAAGTCCAGTGATAAAAGCTCTAAGACTTGAAATTACTAATAAAAGCAAAATACCTCATGAAAATCAAAATGTGCACAAAACAAAATTCTGGATATAATGATAACATGCATTTATTAAAAACTTATGTTTGTAATTATTTGTTATTCTAAAACAGTACTCCGAAATTACTTAAAATACGAGATCACTAAATGATGTCAGACTATACTTTTCATTATTTTGCTGCGATAAGTTTCATTTTAAATTTATAATAGTGTTGAGATGGGACATTCACAAAGGTGCTATCTTCAGCACATGAAGTTAGCGTTCAGAAATAAAAACGTTTTAACTAGATTATGGAGCAAACACTGATTTTAGTAATTTTTTATTTAAACACAGCAAAAAACACAACTTGAATTTGTTTGAAATCACCTTAACAAATGATATACATGTGGTTCAGCGACTGACTGCAACATTAAGGATTGATATTTCATTAAATACTATGATATCAATGAACTGATAACTTAAAGCAAAAGATCTGACAGCTAATCCTGCATTTCAAGAAATGATCGTTCTCCGTACTGCTAGGATACTGAATAGAGTAGCTGTCTTTCATGTATTCGAGCAATTTGGAATTTTTTATTTAATAAAGCTTTCTAAGAATGAATATTATGTTTTATTTTTTTGATGCAAAAAGATACCTTTCTAAGCGTAGAATACTTATCAATACCCATTTGTAGATTTGTTGCATGGATTCGGTCGTGTTCTGATTGGCGATCCACAACTTTCAAGCTTTCAATTTCATTTCGAAATTCGGTCATCTTTTCTTGAAGGCTTTTTTTTTTCTCATTATAATCAGCTCTGAAAATAATTAAAAATTTTAAAATAATAAGTTAATGAAAACACACAAATACTTATTTCTTTCGAATTTTGTGTCAACAGATAATTTCCTAGAATTTTCATAAATAAATGTTTGAAAGGACCTGGATTTCTCAATTTCTGTCCGTAAAGATAAAAGATCGTTTGGCATCATCTGATTACTAGATGGATCAGGTGGTGGACAGTTAAGTAGTGTTTGTTTCTTTATAAATAATGGTGGCTGTGTTTTAATTATCGGTGTTACAGTAGCTGTAAAGTTTGGATCATCATCCAAATACTGCACATAACCGAAATCGCCACTACTTGACGATGAGACCAAATGATGATGACTGATATAACGCTGCGGAACAGGTAAAGCGTACGTTGACAACCAATCCTAAAATAGTTGCGTAAATGTTACATAATAATTATATTCTGAAAGGCTTTTGGAACAGTGATCTTTACGTTACAGCGAAAGCACATTGATTTAACATAAAACACTGTTGAATAACATGAAACCATTCAGCATTAATATGATCTAGACATACATCCAAAAAAGCTAGCTGATAAGAATAACGAAACCAGAGATAATCTAGTTGCTAAAAAATCGATTACAAATTCGATTACTAGTTCATAGACCACCCTTGAGAAACTTCCAAAACTATGTAAAAATTTGTAACTAATTCCCAAAATTATCTATTAATATTTAAACCTGCGGCCAACTCGGTTCCGAATCATATAAATGCGCATGACATAAATATGGATCATAACCATGACGTTCTGATTCATGCATCAAACGGTGAGCCCAAAGTTCAGCATCACGTGCTTTCCGCTCTAAGGACATTTTTGTTTCTTCTGCCTAAAAAAAATTTTTTTTAAATAGGAAAATCTCCAATAAAGCAGTGCTTTTATACACGAATTGAAATTTAAATTTATAATAAAAATTAGCTCTAGTAATTCTACTGATAGTGTGTTCTTGAATCATTCATTTAGTGGAATGAAACGCAATTATAACTGCAAGCATTATTACATAACTGTAGAGCAAGATTATACGGAATATGAGTAGGAATCCATTAAGCATACGTAACAATTTTTTAATTTCTGATTCTTATGATTTTTTGGCCTTATTAATTTGGATTTGCGCTCAATGATATAAATCTTATTTATTTAACATAAATATCAGTCAAAGATTGACGAAGTCATGATTTGAAGATTAAATCAATAAACATTCCCACCAAACTTCATAATTATCTTTCGTTTCTCCGTAGCATAAATATAAATGACATTCGTCTAATTCCTTCTAATAAATGGATGCCAAATTTGGAAATTTGAAAAAAATATGAATTTGAAGGTTTTACCTTGATTTGTGAAAGTTTCATGCGCTGACATTCTGCTTCAGCTTCGCTGGCTCTTTTTGATAGTACGAGAGCTTCCTCTTCTGATACTCGCGCTTTTTCTGCCATTAAATGCGCATTTTCTTCAGTTTTTTTCATAGCTTCCTAAACGATAAACACTTCTTTTCTGGTATAGAATATCGCATCAACTTAATGACAACGATAAATGAGTAATAAGTAAACCCAATATTATTATTTCCAAGATATCACCTATGAAATCATAGACATGGAATTAGCTAATATTGCAATCTAGAAATTGCCTAATGATTGTGCAACTAAATATTCAAAAAAGCCAATGAAAGGATTTTTTCAATATCTGCAGGAAGAGAAAAATGCGAAAGAACAATTACCAACAAAAACATAGAACTCAATAATATCAAACAAAAATTTGTGTATAAAAATATATATATATTTTTTTTTTGGCACCTTCATATTACGTAGTTGTTCATTAATTGCAGCTATTTCATTTTTATATCGATCTCGTTCTGTTTCTGCCTGTATACGTTGCTCTCGTTCACGAGATAAACGATTTTGTTCTTGCTAGAAAAACAACTTCACATAATAATGAATATAAAAACACAAATGGAGAATAAAATTATTCAAATACTGAAAAAAATGGTTATACTATCATCAATATCCCAATAAAAAAGTAGCCATACCATCAAAATCATAAAAACTGGAGGAACAGTAAAATTTTTGTTTGACAACACTTTGAATATTAGAAAAAACAAACAATTCGTCTAATTCTCTGTTCTTTCGCCTGAGCTTTCATTTGTTGCACTTCGAGTAAATCTGGCTGACGTCTTCTTAAATATAAATTGTGAGTACCAACGCACAAATCCAATATGCTCATATTAATGGAGATATCTTTTGCACGAAATGTTATCGTACTTTTGTCCATTGTTCTCATATTAAACTGAAACAACGAAATTCTTCTTATTGTAGAAGTTTTACAAATCTTATGTTTTAGTTTGGTTATTTCTACCCAAATCTTTCTAAACATATTCATTTTAAGAATATCAATATTGTCTATATATTCTGCGCACTATATACTTCAAAGTGTAACTGAAAGTCGATATTATAAAGCATCACATTCACAAAGAAAAAATGAATAGATTAATGTAAAAACTTTGCAAAATTCTTAATCTATTGAAAAATCATAAGTCAGACTTACAACTTTGTTCTTAAATGAAATGTTTTTAATTTCGCTCCAGGAAAAAAATGGCCTCGGTGTAATTCGATTAGTCTCTTTGTAAATTCCAATTCCTTGTGCTGATACACCAAGCGTTAGATCTGTTTCTTTGCTATTCTATAATATCACTGATTACTGCAAAATCAATTATGAAAATCATATAGTTGACCAATCTAAATATTCCTTAAGAAATAAAAAGTAATTATTCAATCAGTAATACGCAGAAAAAATGATAACAATAACAGTAGATAATGAAATGTTTCTTCAGTATCACACAAGATGAAATGATAAAGCTTTAAAAACTAACACATATGGGATAGTACTGAATTCCATACATTTCCAAATCCTGTGCAACCCTTAGATATTCCATTTCTGCATCTTCTCTATAATGTTGCTATTAATTCATTTTTTAAAAAAAATAACCAATAGAATTGCCATGAGTTGTGTCGCTGTGGAAATAAAAATATAATCCAAACCGATAAATCTTTTTGACGGGTTCCTACGATTAAAAAAATTATAGCTGTTAAACTACCTGCTTTGTCCACTATTATTTATCCACCACCGCTTGATGCGTTCTTCCCACATCTGCGGAGTCATATCATATTGTTTGATTACACATTCCGGCAATAATTCACTTAATTGCAACTTCGAACTTTCCACGCAATCACCTTGCTAAATAACTTACATTTCTTCAATTCATAACTTTGTAAATTTCGTCAAAAACAAAGAGCAGCAATTCTGCTAATGAGTTAACCAGTAACTACAGCGCATATTTACAAAAAAAAAAAATCTCTAAATTGGCAATTTCTGCCAAATGTAATATAAACTTACAATTGCCTGTACAGCATAAGACGCAAGAAGAACAGATGCTTCAGCAGAGCAGTATAGCTGCATACTTAAAATACTTTGCTTGATTTGAAGAAAGAAAAGATGACGAGTTATATCTTGTATCAATTCTTCTTCGACATCCTCTGGATAAAACTTCACAATAAATATGAGATGTATTGAACCATCTTCTTGCTTCGGTACTTCCTGCTTACTTATCTAAAATTTAATAATTAATAAGGCTAATAGGCACTGAAATAATTAGATAGTTAACAGTACGAGAAAACACAGCCATATCTACAATAAAAAAAACTAACGGTCGATATATTATTTAGTTTAATAACAAATTTAAGAATATACAAAGGCCCAAAGTATGGAAACATCCTCATTCTCAAATTTGTCGAAAAATGAATTATTTATTATATCATATGGCATATTATCTTATCACACTAAACAAACTTTTTTATCCATTTGTAACCAGCACGGAATTCCTTTTTTATTCACAAATTGTAAACCAAAAAACCAAATCTCTCTTAAACCGATTATCCTGCAAACTGTATCAAATAGTTGTCGTCCTGTACAATCCAGCTGCAAAATTTGAAGGAAAATTAAAATCGATAAAAAATTTAAAGATATAAATGATTTATGATTTGTAAATAGAAACCGGAATTAAATAAACTATAATAATAACAGCACATGAATAGATAAGTTACACGATTTAAACCTTAACATTTTCATTTAATATACCTACCTTAGTGAAACTTTTTATCTCTCATAGGAAATTTTAATACTTAGTGAATCAAATAAATTCAAGAATCAAAAAAAAAAAACTGAATGAAAAACGGATTTTCCAGAATCGAGTCTATTAAACTGATTAATAAGTCGACAGAATTTTAGCAAAGAATTCCACACATATATATACAGCACACATTACTCTAAGACTTATTATGAGAAATTAAGAAAGGAATCAAAAGATTAACTAAGTTTTTAAAACACATTTATGTGGTTTACGATATGCAAAACGCAAAAGGCAATAATTAAAATTACATAAAAGCTATTTATTTCATAATTTGTCAGTAGAGAAAATATATACTCTTATCCCTTAGATATAAAAAAATAATTTTATTTTAATACTTTAGATGCAGCCTACAAATGAATTTAAATGTGGGTGAAAATTATGAATAAAAAAATACATTTAAAATAAGAATTTTCATGACTTCAGAATTGATCATATCGACACAAATTTTTTGATAAACTCATTAAATTATTTTATTAATGAAAGGCCAAATCGGCAACTTGATAAATTAATAAACTGATAAAACATTCAATGATGAGACAGCTCAACATTTTCTATTTTTTAGCTCTCTTTAATAATATAAGAAATCTAATTTGCAACCGAGCAGACTTTGGTAAAAAAAATTTGCTAACTCAACAATCTAGCAAAATTTATCAATTCGATGATATCATAATCTGATAATATATTAATCCTAAACTAATAATCTATGATGCAAGAATTTAACATCAATTTAGTCCAGCGATTCATTAATTCAATAACAAATGATCCAGTAAATCAGCAGTGTAATTATATGCGTAACATTAGGACAATTAAATAGGGGAACAAACCTCCACAGTAATTTTTTCTAGATCGGCATCCATAGTGCTTACTTTGACATACAAATATTTTCCGCTACCTCCAGATGAAAAGAATCCCATTTTTGTATTGCCAGTGATAAAGTGCAATTTTTGCGCATCAATCAATCAATTTTGATTTCTTCTAAAGCAAATTTCATCGATCTTATTGTCATGCGATCACTGTACATTCCATAATATTTGATTATAACTGAAAAAAGAAACAGAACAAATTTTTGATACAATAATTCTGCATAGTAATTGTTATCCTTATCAGTATAATCGACTATTATTTTTTTCCTCAATCCATGATAGATTTTAAAATTACAGAACCAAAACAAAAGACAGAAAAAAGGGACAATAGTATTAAGACTATTTCAATAGCAAATGATTAAGCGATAATATCAAAGTGAAATAAGTCGAATACGACGCAAAGATTAATTAATGGATTACTTAATACTCAAGCTGAAATCAAAGAATCCGACAACAAGTCAAAACTTCAAATGCCGATCGGAATTTAAGATATTAAGCAAAGTATAAATATAATGAAAGCATTGCAACATAGTGCAATAACTTCATCCCATAAGTCAGAATCAATCCAGAAGTCGGAATCAATCTTTTTCCCCTTCATTATATTAGAAGCTTACTGTTTTGTAGTTTAATTCTTCTACTGCTTTTCTAGCTGCACAC
This sequence comes from Dirofilaria repens, assembly GCA_008729115.1. Lineage (NCBI taxonomy): Eukaryota > Metazoa > Nematoda > Chromadorea > Rhabditida > Onchocercidae > Dirofilaria > Dirofilaria repens. The sequence goes on along the minus strand of SNRZ01000253.1, from coordinate 22,029 downwards.
TTATTCTCGTCTTATCATATCACTTTTAGTGACCAATAATGATAACCTTTTAATGATTTCGCATAATTATATACCCCCCCCCCACTGATTTGGAAAATTACATAGACCAAACTTATTTAGTTCATTACAGGTCATTATAGATAATTGGCCGTATTTTAATACACTTGTAAATCGAATTTTATGAACTTATAAACCGGATACTCAGCTTTTTCTTTTACTTTCTTGATTTTTGTTTTTTATGTAGAAGTGTACTTTGACCTTTTATTCATTTTAAAAATAAAAATCGAAAATATAAGAAATAAAAAACAGTAATAACATACAGAATCATAAAATTCATAAAGACTAAAATGAATCAAATCAACAAAAATAAAGTGAAAATATGTGGATTTTTATGAAAATTTTCGAAAATTTTAAGAAAATGAATTTCAAATTCATTTGTAATGGAAATAAATATTTTCAAATAAAAATTTGTCGTATTTTCTTTGCCATTCATTATTTAACGAAATAAGTTTCTTGAAATATTAAATTTGTTTTCTCGAATTACTTCTTCATTTGTTTCTTATCAAAATTTTAAAATAAGTTGAAGTTTTTATTTCTCTCTTTCAGTCTAGATGAATTCTATTCAAAGATCAATTCTTTTATTCCTTAAAAATCTTAATAGATGCAAGCTCAATAAATATCTTCTTCTCTCCAGCTTACTCAATAGATATCTTCTCTCCAGCTTAATTTAAAAAAAACTATATTTTATACATGCTATTAGTAATGATTGTAATGTAATTTTTTTATACATCTCATTTGAGACATGGCAAAAAAATGGTAAAATTCTTATCATTTGATTAGAAAAAAAGGTATCCTAGAAAATGTGGTGGGAAATAAGATTTGATGAGATTTTTATTAATTCCTGGAAAACTTCAAAATTTTCTATTACTTAATCAGAGAGAAAAAAAAGAACAATATATTGAAGATTATTAATAAGAAATAGCAACTAGTCATATGATTTCAGCATCTTTCAATGAGACCATTAATTTTTGGCTCCAATAAATTGTCGACTACCGTCTGCTCTAGTTCAGAAAGTTGTCTCTCTATATCAATTAAATCTCTGAAATTATCTTCGAGAGTAAAACTTTTTAATAAAATTTTTTGAAAAAACTACCAAATAATTAGTTTTGATATTAAGGTAAAAAAAAATGTTTTCAATAGAATTAAGTTTCATTAAAATGTCGAATGAATATGCCGTAATATCTTCTATATTTATAATTTTAGTTTAAACTTTTATTCCTTCTATCGTATTTTCAACTTTCTTATCTTATAATTCGAAACAAAAAGAAAAAATACTTTTTCGTTTTGCCTGGTAGTGATTTCAATTCGATATAGTATTTAATTTTTGGTTCAGTTCCACTTGCCCGTATCGTTGCCCAACTACCGTCTGTTAATGTAAATGTAATCATTTCGGATGAAGTACTCAGTGGTAGAATCTGTAATTGAAAAAAAGTTTTTCAAATCAGATCTTTTCTTCATCTACACATAACAAATTATTTTGACATTTAAAAACTTAAACTCAACTCATTCCAAAAGAAAAATCTGATTATAAGAAAAGTCCGGATCAAATCATTCTAAATCAGTTAGCCAGAATCAATGATATATTATCTTATCTTTATTTTCAACAAATTGTTGAATAAAGTTATTTTCCGTAAGAATTTCAACTGCAAATATGTAACATCAATTAAACTTGATGATAACTATTTATCTCAGTAAAACTGAAACTTCAATGTATAGTAAACTGTAAGAAAAAAAGAAATGAAGAAGTCTGAAAATTAATGAAAACAGTTGAACAGAATTATCGTGCTTCCTCACTTTGTTCTTTTATTTTTCATTAAATATAAAAATTTGAAATTTTATTATTTAGTATTTTCTTTAATTTATCTTCATTAATTTTGCTCTTGAATCCTAGTCTTTTATATTGCGCAATTTGCAATTTACATAAGTCGTACAAAATATTTTGCTCTATTTCTTATCATTTTAAATAATAAATCTTTAATTCTTATAATGGATAAAATTAATATAACAATGGTAACAAATTATAAGTTACACTGATACAATGAAAAAAAGGAATGAATTTAAGGATTTAAATACAGTATGATAATAAAAATATTAAAAATATATCGAGATATTAAATAAGAAATAATAAGTATAAACTTACTGGTTTATTTCCAGGTTGCTCATTATCATACCCAATCGTCAGATCGCGTACATATTTAACATCAAATTTTCCGATTTTTTGCGGATACTGAAATTTCAACGATGCATTTAGTTCTATCTTTTTTATGAAGTAAACAATCGTCCAATATAGTAAACTTGGTGTTACTAAATACATCCCGAATAACTTTGATAACAGGTTTTTTTTAAAAAGAAACTCATCATCTCGTTCATCCGCTAATTTACCTGTTGATAAGAAAAAACAAAGCCTAAATTTATAGAAAATTACAATTCATTTCATAGTTCATTCAAATTTATCAACAGATTGAATATTTTTTTTTTCTTTAGCTACACGAATATAAATTATATTTTTAAGAAATAATATTTTAAAATAAACAATACTTTCTTATCTTTACGAATTTTTCCAAAAATATTTTTCATCACTGTTTGATTGGGTACAAACCAATACGAACTGCTAATTAGATGAAAACCATATCTATGATAAAATTCTGATATAATAAATAAGAAAATAAATACGAAAAAAGATTAAATATTAATTGAAATGCTTTTTTTTCAGAAAAAATTATCGGGTTTTATAATAGGCAATCTAGCATCTTTGCTGATATTTACAATAATTTAACTATTTCTCTTAAAAGGCATCAATTTTTTTTTGCCATTAATTTTTAAAGAGATTTAAATTTATTCTAAATCTACTTGTTATAAATGTTGAGAAGTTGTTGAGCGAGAGTTAATTCCTTGGAATATAGATAAGATGTTAATTCAGCAAATGTTGCTGCCGCAGTAATACCATCTTTATCAAGAGCATTCCCGAGCATAAAACCAATCGATTCTTCCCATGCGAATAATACAGTTCTTCCCATACGGCGAAGTTCATCTACTTTATTTGCTAGCCATTTGAATCCAGTTAAGCCTAACTCATTTTTAAAACCTGAAATTAATCCAAACTTCGTCTTTTACATTTCAGTTAAGTTATCGATTATCATTTTACATATATTATTTGAAATTGCTTGATAAATTGCTTGATCATATTCCATATCTGATTATTATACGATTGTGCATTTCAAAATACATGAATATTTTCTTCTTTCTGATAAGATAAGATACTTAGCATAAAGACATTTTTTTTGCGATAGATAAAATACTTATCTTAAAGATATTTTGAAAAAAGAGTATTATACGAAGTTATTCTTATATTAGTCAACTACATTTCATAGAATATGCTCTGAAAGAAATCCGAATTAAAAATTAAATTTTAATTTGAATAACTTAATTTTTGTAAATAGCTGAATTCTCAATAATAGTTCTTCTTGAATAGATATTCTTCTTCAATAAAAAGAATCGATTTCTACAATGTATCTATAATTACCTTCCACAGTAGCAATAGTACGACTTATTGAAGATGAAACAGCACTATTAACGATATATAAATTTGAAGGATCCTCCTGTGGATTTTGCTCTCGCCAGCAATGCCATATCCACCATGATATTAGAGCGCCCATTTCATTTCCCGTGAAAATCTTCCAATCACCTCTGAAATTTAACAAAATAAAGAAATGAAACCAATCTAAATCTGTTCCATCGATAAATTATAGTACTATCAATGTAAAGATGTCCAGTCATTGTGGTACTTGTCAAAATCCTATTAGGATTCAGTTATCTATTATAACAGATATGTTTAATAAGTAAGATCCATGATTTAAGCCATCAAATTATTCTTATCTGATTTATCAATAAATCGAACTGTTTGGTCTCTTATTTTCGATATATTATCGAGATATATTCTCGATAATATGTTCAGCATTTCATCATATCATTTTTCACAGCCATTTCTATACAACTAGATAAATTTTTGTAAAAAATGAAATTAGTTGAATTAAAATCGAGTAAAACAACAATTTGTTCAATAAATTTTATTACTTGGGTTGTTTTTCCGCCAACTGAAAACGATCAGCATCTGGATCATTGGCTAAAATTATGCTAGAATTATGTTTGTCAGCTGTTGCTATAGGTATTGTGAACACTTTCCGACCTTCTTCTGGATTTGGAAATGGTACTGTGGGAAAATCAGGATTTGGCTCTCCATGTTCCTGGAAGAAATTTTTTTTTTGTCACCATTAGCATAAGTGAAGCATTAAGTAAAAATCAGTAAGAAAGATAATTACTCAATACCTGTACAATAATTATATTTTCTGATGGAAATCCGAAATCTTTCAACATTCTTGTCATATATGGTACTCCAACACCATGGAATGCAGTATAAGTGAATTTTAGCGGACATTTTTCATTCAGAGACCTATTTTAAAATAATATATATTAATTAAAGTGTACAATTTATTTTCTAAAAAAAATGGCTATCCAATAAAATGTGTAATTTTCTGATATCATATATATATATATATATACATATATTTTGCAGTCATCAATAATATTGTGTTTATCATTATCTTTAATTTTTGATGAAAATTATCCGGTTTCATTTCCTCAAGACTATCGTGGTTATATTCCCACGATGATTTTTTTCATTAATAACTTGTGATTAAAAGATATTGCAAACTTTAAGTTATAATAATTTTTTTTCAATTTTTCAGTAATAATTATATCATATTTTGTTGTAAAATAAAATTCTAATGAACATGATAAAATCGTACTATGCTAATATTCTGATGGACAAAAACTGACTGGTATATCTCTTATTCTTTTTTATAATAATTAAGAAGAAACAAAATTAAAATTAATTCTAAATTTATCAGTAATTATTGAATTATAATTTTTTCGCCAATGTTTCGATCGATATATTTTCAAAATCTTTACGAGTTGTAAATTGATCTAATCAAATTTAAATATTAAATCAAATATCTAAAAAGTTCCTGCATGAGATATCTTATTTAATCTAGAATCGAAGTTTCTCTATTAAAATTAATTGACCTAAATAGTTTCCTATTATTATTTTAGCTGAATTTCGTTTTAATGTTTTACAATATTCTATCTAAAGTGGCTTAACATTGTTTAATAAATAACTTACTTATAACGACATAAGAATAACTCTTCGGTAAAATATTTTTCCATTATAGGATCAGCTGAATGTAAAAGTGGATGTGTTGCAAATTTTGACAAATCCCAATATTCCTTCTTTGGTTCCATATTTTCATAAGCAAGTCGGCATATTTCCGAATCATGAGGTGACAGTATCTATGCATTAAATATATATTTCATATAAAATGAAAAAGATTAATCCCAATGATGTATTCCAATTTTATGATTTCTACTTTTTTAAAAATGTCTTTTCCATTGAATTTGCTATTATTCATTAAAGGCATAAAAATTTTCCATTATTTTTATTTCTTTTTCCTATAATTTGTATGCCATTATCATGTTTTAGTATAATACCACACATTAAAATGTGAAATAAAACTCAGTGCTCCAAAACTAAATCGTTTCATATTAAATTTCAATTTTTAGATTAAAAATTCTCTAATACTAAAACACTCCTATTTTGAGATATTAATTTCTCCTATTCAAAAAAAAAGAAATTCATATTACTACTCGTTGTTTTTTTTTTCTTAGAAATCTATCCCCTCCCCCTATTACACTGATTAATGTTCTTCAATTAAAAATATTCTGGTAGACCATGAAATGATATTTTAATTTTTGCGTATTATTAAATGCTGCTAAATAAAATCTCTATGTAAGCGGTGGTTGAAGAAAATTTGATGCTTTAGTAATAACTAAGGTGGTAAACAGGCTCAAATGGTAGGCTTGTTCTGTTAATTGTTCGATTAATCTTTGCGTAGTAATAACAGGATATCCAGGTATATCATGTATTGATTTTTCTGGGTAAAGAGCAGCATATACCTGAGCTCCATTTGTCCAATAAGCTTTATAACCATTATCTTGTTTTGGATTATGAGAAGCTGTTATCATCAAACCAGCATCACAATTGAGTCTTATTGTCGCGTAAGACTATAATTTTTATCAATTCAAAATTGTTATACTATTATTACTAATTACAGAAGTTAATATCAAGAAAATATTTAAATAGTTTAACTTCGAAGGAAGATATTCTCTAAGAAGATTTTTGTTACTGCAACTCTATTATCGAAATTACAGATCTTATTGTATTAAAAAAATTGAAAAATGCAACTGTTTTACCACAAGAGGTGTTGGGCAACATTTCGAGAATAGATATACTTTAATTCCATTATGAACAAATACATTCGCAGCCAATTTAGCCCAACTAAAAATTATAAATTGATTGTTGAAAAGTAATTCCTAAATCATATCAATAAATTCTTGAAAGAATTCAGCATAAATAATTCATTACATATATACATTACATATATATATTTACATATATGTATGAAGATCGAGAAAAGGCTGCGTATTTTAATTAGCAAAGACAAAATGAAAATTTACTGTATTCTAGAATATTCCAAAATTATAAGTTCTTTTTTCTAGAACAAATAAAAAAATATGTCATCTTTTTTTTCAATAAATTGATATAATTATTTCAAAGAAGAAATAAAATAACAAAAATTAAAAACCGTTCGCTATTATGACGACCATCATAACCAATAGCGATACCATTACTTTGACGATTATATACATTTTTCAAGTATGTAGCAAAACCATGCGTTAGCATCAGTATTGTCAAATCATTCAATCGACAGAAACCTGCTTCCATTTTTGTTCGTACACCTGGAAAAATTTCAATAACAAAATAATGATTAAATGAATTAGATCTAAAATCCAAAATTATATCTTTAATTTTATCTCAGTTTAATTTCTTAGTCATTCCAATTGTTATATGAATTAACATGATATGATAAAATAAGCTTTCTCTAGAAAATTAAAAATGATGTTTTTTTTGGTTCAGAGATAAGTTATTATGCTAAAAAGACATAATAGGCATAATAATTGAAGGCTGAGTAATTCCACTTCTTTAATTTATCATTTTTGTCTTATCAATAGTTCTTCAATCCTCAAGCAATGAAAATTGAATCATAGAATAATCGAGAAATAAAATAGATTAATTTTTCGATTTCTATAATAATTTAGCCACTAACTTAATTTAAAAAGATTGACTTTATCTTTTTTTTAATGATTATTATTACGCGTTGCAATGCATATTATTACTTTTCAATAAATTGATATAATTATTTGCTTTTTTTGGTTCAGAGATAAGTTATTATGCTATGAACAAAAAGACATAATAAACTTAATAACTGGCTTTCAATTGTTATATGAATTAACATGATATGATAAGGTAAGCTATCTCTAGAAAAAAAGATAAGCTATCTCTAAAAATTCTTTATATATCTTCCTCTACATCTTTCTTTTATATTGGATATCGAGAAAAAAAAATTTCTTGGTATTATATAAAATATATATATATACGTAAATTAAAGTTAATCAAAATAAAATAGAATTAATATCTTAAAATAAATTATTCTTAATGGAAATTAATTTTAAATTGAAAATTTATTTTACATAAGAAATTAAGCTAATATAGAAAAAGATATACCAGCTGTGCCAAACGACATTTTGCCACACATTCTTGATTTTAATGCTTCAACATCTTTCTTCTCCCATAATCTTCAATTTCTCTACGACTTTGTTCATTCTATAAAAAGCATTTGTTAACCTTTGAATTTAAATATATAATTATTAAACTCAAATACTAACTAATCAATATTTGAAAGTAATATGTTACTCTTTGAATTTATTGATTTTAATTTATATTCTTGCTCATCCAAAGATTCTTCAATTTCAGTTTCGTTATGATAGTTAGTGCAATCAATAAATAGAAAACAATCATATAATTCTTAGACTTTAGGTTAAAAATAAGAAAAATAAAATTATTATATAATTCAGCAATATTTAAACAAATTCATTTTTATCTTATCTATGATATCAATAAAATAACAAAAATATTGCTGTATTCTCGAGCAAGAAAATTAAAATAGAATAGAATATGAGAAATTAAAAATGAAACATAAATTCATACATTATCCCATTTTAACCATTTTGTAGTAAGCGTTCCATAATCTTCCATTTCTTATCAAACGAATAAAATTATCACCAATTTCTAAACATTAAATCATTTGATATTCAAAAAAAAATTTTATCATAATATTCGAATGGTAATGTAACAATAAATCATTATCAACGAATCCATCAAAAAAAAAGAGAAAAATACGTATACAAAATGAGTACAAATCCCTTGCTATCATTTTTATTTATTCAATAATTGAAAAATATATTTCTAATCAATGAAGTTATCAATAATTAATTTTTTGAGGCTCAATCACTGAGCTTAAATGTTTCTTCATATTATTATAAAGTTATCATTAATTAATTTTTCCAGGCTTAATCACTAAGTTCAAATATTTCTTCATATTATTATAAAGTTATCATTAATCAATTTCTTCAGGCTCAATCATTAAGCTCAAATATTTCCTCAAATTCTCTAACTTATCTAAACCATAAATATTAAAATATTTAAATTATTCTATCAAAATACATATATTTATTTATTTTATCAATTTAAATAGCAAAATTTCAAAAACTGTATCACAAGACATATATACGAATAAAAAAGAAAAAAAAAACTGAATAAAAAATATAAATGAATGAAAAAATAAGAAATATTTTTATCAGACGATAATCTATTTCATAGAAATGATTAATGATAACGTTATAATAATATGACTTAATCATTACACTCAAATATTTCTTCATATTATCATAACGTTTTACAATATATAATTGTAGGAAAGAATAAAATATAATCAGTGATAAAAGAAAAAGTAAACAGAAACGAAATGGAAGAAGTGAAAGACTGAAATCTAAAAATGGGGTTATGCAATGATGTATCTATCTATCAATTTATCATCAATAAGGTTCACTGTAATCAATGCATATAAATCATGCCGAGGAATTTGCAATAATTTTACATCATATGCGACTAAAACAAAAGTTTATTTCATCGAGAATAAACAAACAATAAATGCAAAAAAAAATTTTTGCCATATATTTATTTTTATGAATTTATAATATGCTAAAAATAGATCTAATGATTACATATAATATGTTATTATGTTATGCATTCATGTTATATGTCACGAAATGGATAAATTGCATGCTATATGATAGTATGCATTGAATAAATGCATGCATGCTATCTCGTGCATGCGTATTATATCGATTATTAAAAGAAGGCAAAGGCTAAAATTTCAATAATAAAAAAAAAAACATTTCATCCATGCAATAATGATAATAATAGAAATACAAGTGTAATTTATGTATCGATTTTATAATTAGACATGACAAATTCCTCGGCACTACTATTATGTAAACGATGATAGTTCGCATATGTCTTCCTAATGTAAATAATTAAATGTAATTTATTGGTTTCAAGAAGAAATATTATCTTAGAAAATGTAATAAACATTATATAATTCGTAACATGAACCAAAAAAAAAGTATTTGGCCGAAGTACCAAAAATTAATTAATGAATGAGCATAGTTGCAATAAAATTGTCTTATAATTCATCTAGTGTTTTAACTAATGATCATATATACATATACATTCATCAAATGAGAAAAAAAAGTTTTAAAAGTCGTTTTATTCTTATAATGCTATCAATAACATCTATATCAATTGATCTACCGGTTCAGTTCCTCTTCTCCTCTTCTCTTTCCTTTTTTTTCCGTGTATTTTAAATGTTAAGTCTCTCATTCAGATGTATACATGTTGTTTCATTTAGAAAAAGAAGTGAATATTTTCACCACAAATAATCTGTAACTTGCATTTAAGCCGAGTGGAAAAGTCACAAAATCAAACATATTCATTGCAAAAAAATCAACATATATTCAATAATATACATGATTTTCTTTAGTAAGCGAACTTATTGATGTTGTAGCTTTTGGGTCATCATCAGACGGTTTATAATCTTCCGTTGATTTAATCGTTGCAACAAGACTCCATTTTTTCAACAAGTTTTCTAAAAATGGTTCTAACTTATTATGAGTAGAGACCATCTTTTCCACAAATTATTTTAATTTAATTAGAGCATATAAAGAATTTTGATCAAAAATGTAAATGAAAAATCATTCTGCTTGCCTTTCCACAATCGTATGTATCCATCTGAGCTTCCAGTTGTTAAAATTGTTCCAGTTATATTCCATGATAATCGCCAAATCTACAAAGTTTCTGATTTTAATTGTCGAAAAAATATCTATAGTATGATCACAAAATGAGGTAGAATTTATGACGATTGATATAATGGTTTAATCCAGTCTTTGTTCCTTCTTCTCTCCTCTGCAGAAAATGCAAATCATGTCGTCATTTTTCAAAATATTTTATTGAGTCGATGAATAATCCTAGCATTCAATGATATAAGCAAAAACGATTATAATGTTATCAGCAGGAAAATAAATTTCTTCATTTCATTTTCAATATAATGATAAAATTGAAATATATCCGAAAAATGCAAAATAATAGTAGAAAACCTGAACAGGCGAATAAGATGGATTCTCAAGAGCTTCCAACTGCGTTATCTCGTATTCAGTTGGTCCACCTCGTTCAATCAAATCAACATTGAAATTAGTGGTTTTCCCGGTTTCACTCAACTTGAAAATGCAAATGTCTTTAGAGCCAACAGCAAGTAAATGATATGATCGTCCAGCAGGTGGTGCAAAAGCAATATCCGTCACTGGTTCAGTTACTTTCAAGGATGGAGTATTCAACAATTGCCATTTTCTAAAAAATGCATCCTCTCTCAACGATGAAGTGAAAACCGAAAAATGATCAACTTGATAGGACATGGATTTTATTAATTCTAAAAAAAATCGTAACGATTGGTGATATAATACAATGTAACTCTAATAATCAGTAGGAAGAATATGAAGACCGAAGATTATCGTGATATTCATATACAACTACTCGTTTTCCAGTTGTATGTGCATCATCCGATCCTACAGCAATAAGCGGTTTTGTAAGGCGATGTGTACTCCAAGAAAGGCAACTACAGCGATATCGAAAAACTGCTATATCTTGATTTAGACTCCACATCGATAAGTTCATAATATCTGGAGCTTCATATATTCGTAATATTCCCTGAGAGGATACAGTCGCCTATAAATAAAATTCAGTGCATTTCGCTAAGTCAAGAAATAATCATATATTCATGTTTATTGCATGTCAGTTCATTATATTTTTAAAAAAGCAAATAATGTATATTACTGCTTACAAGCATCAATCCAAGATGCCTCGGAGAGAATTTAATATCAGTAACATTATGACGACTATCAACAAGTTGACAACATCGTTTCCAACGTGCTTGCTGTTTCTGGCCACTATGAATACTATTTCTCGTTGCTGTTTCAGCTGATTGACGTACTGCAAAATGTGCTACTTAATTTTCAATTTTCAAACAACTAATTTAATTCATAGAATATGTTCTGAAAATTTTGTTCCTTTATGACTTTTAAACTGATTGCGAATAAATTCATTTTACTAATAAACATTATAGGTTTTATTAAACAGAGTTAATAATAAATTCTAAAGAATAAAAATAGAGCGAACCAGTTTCCTCCCAAATTGTTACACTTCGATCAAACGAACATGTAGCCAAGATTTGTCCAAATTCAGGATGTGCCCAAATTACTTTCCAAACCGGTCCACCATGACTCTGCAACAGCATACAATAAAAAACATTTATGATTTATATTAGTATTGGAATATGATCCATATAATTGGATGGAAAGTTAAATTGTTTGATTAGTGTTGTCTAGAAATAACTGCAAAAAAAAAGCATAGCATTCTATAACTACCGTTATTTTCATTAAAAAGTGATGAAAATCACTGATGCGAAAATTAATTAAATAAAATTTTAAATCTGAACCAATTAATAAGTACCTTCCATGAAGCAGATTTGATCCAGTTACCATTTGATGACAAATTCCATACACATACCATCATATCACTGGATGATGTAGCAATCCGTCGTCCATGAAAATCAAATGCAACATGATGAATCACGATCCTGTTGATCATTGAATATTATTGATGTTGAGAATTGTTCCGATGATGATGTCATTTATCTTCGAAAAAAAAAACAAATAAATAAATAAAACTGTGAAAGATTTTTAAATAAAATTGTGCGAAAATTTTTGCTGCAATCTCTCGTAATCGCAACAACTGTCACAAAAATATTTCGAAGAAAAAACTTGAATTATAGGCGATAATTTTTTAAAAAATCAATACATTGAACGAACTAACTTGAAACTAATATTTGTTTACAGATATTGCGATTGACGTATTATGACTGGCGTGCAACTTCGAAACGTACGTACGGTGCAAAGAAAAATTTTACGTATGCTAAACAACACACGCCCTAGACTTAGTGTAAATCCAAGAGGTCGACAGTCATTCGCAATGAATCGCAATCCCGCCTCTTGATTTCGCTTTTGTGTTTGCACCGATTAATACTTCGCGGCTCAAGCTGGTAGTAAATCATAAAGTTCACGTAAGATTAGATGCTGGGAAGAGCGAAGTGCGAGTCCGCGTGAAATACGTGAGGATTAAATTTCATTCATTGCGTAAAAACTTTATCACTAACGCTAACGCTTGCGATGAAATAATAGAGAAACATGAAGCAATGATAAAATTAAATTTATAACGAAAAATTCATTGAATAACTGGGAAATTAAATAATTAAACTTATAGATGAAGACCTAAATTATCTGTGAGAATGAAAAAGTAAAATAATAAAAATAAAAAATAAGAATTGAATGATTAAAATTTTGAAAATAAATAATTAAAATTATGAATAAAAATTTAGATTTTAATTCCAATTTTTTCCCTGTCCTTTTCTTGAAATTGAATCATTTAATATCAAATTAAGTATTGTTATATGTTTTATTACTTTTTCTTAATTCTATCATTTTTAGATTTGGCCAAGGATAATTTTCCTGATATGGTAGTAATCTGGTTACCATGGCAACTTTCAAAATGCTTTATAGATTTTACAATATTGATATGGATATTTTTGATATCGAAGTTACACTTGTTGGTTTTGTTTTATGTATATCGATTGCTTATTTCATTCTTGTCATTGTTATTTTTTCATTTGCATTCGATTTCAGGTTAGTCAATTTTTTTTTCGTTTTACAATCTCGAAAATATTCTCGTAAAAGAGAAATATGATAGAATGTTTGATAAATGCAAAATATTTCAAGCATTTAATGAAATCTAATTTTTCACAAATTTATAAAGAATAATTTAAAGATTCGAATTAAAATTCAAAAAGTTCAAATTCAAATTTAAAAATTGAAATTGATTTGTTGCATATTTTTATATTCCAGCCAGACAGATTCATTCAATCTTATCAAATACGCAAATTTGAAGATGGCGAATCACAAGCAATAGCATCACCTTCGTATATGGATTGTTCTGGTATCACGAAGTATTGTCCATGTCCAGTTTTCAGTTTCCGACAATTCTTGAAATCTTGTTGCTGTGATTCGGTAAAAACTGATATTTTTTATTTTGTGCATTTAAAATAAGAAAGAGAAAGAGAGCTCTCTTTTTTTTGAAACGATAAAACTTTAATTTCAGTTTTCCTCCCTCGTTTTCCTTCTTTTTTCTTATTATCCTTCTGATTCTTCGAAACTTTTAGGCTTTCATAAAATGATCTTAATCTTATATCCATTTCATGTTGCAGTACAGAGCAAATGTTAACAATATTTTAAGTAATCCGTACGCAGTATATTGCAGGAGAAATTGCGACATAGCGTGAACTGCGAATGCATACGACCAGCTGTACATGGTTCACAAAGTTCTGGTTTAAATTGTGTCTGCTGTCAGGTTAATGGTAGTAATTAGAACAGAAGTATGAACTTTTTATTTATTGATCTTCCACATCCACCATATTTTTCAATTTACTGTCATATCATTTAGTATATTACTTCAACGCAATACAAAAGTATCAACTTCTGTCAGTACCTATTATTGCTTATCTTATTCCTCATGATTCATCAACTTTTAAATTTTATCTCATTCCCAACGAAACTTATTAACTTTTAGACTTTCTATTACTTTTAGAAATTTACCAATTTTTAGATTTCAGGCGAAATATATGTAAGTTAAAATCGAAATATGAAGTATTACTATAATCATATCAAAATTTTTTAACCCGTGAAGTTTTCGTTGTATAAATATCGTATATCTCATCATATTTTAATATAATTAATGAATGAATTCATTGAAGATCATTATTCGAAATATTTTGTTAAATGATTAAGGAAATGCTCCACATAGTTTATCAGTGTTGTAAAAATTAAGACAAATTAATTAAAAGGCAAAATAGAAAAATTTTTGAAATTTAAAAAAATCGCATAATATTTTTTTATAATAACTTTTTACTAAATAGTCTATTAAGTTAAATGGGAACTCATTACTATTGATAAGATTAACTATTTTTTTATAATAATTCTTTATTAGTTTTTGTCGTGAATTAATTTTGTTGGGGTCGTCAGATGATAATTTGTGTTGTGGGATTTCCTTTGGGTTTTGCTGTGATTTGGAATTGTTGTGTGTAATTGCATTGTATTTGGGTAGTATTGAGGGGTATCGAACCTACGTTGGATTGTTGCATTGTTGAGACTTATTATGAATCACGCGCTAATAATACACGACGTGCAAATAATTACACACGCATATTTTACGCATAAAAAGCATAAAAAAGCAAAGAAAAGAGAAAGTAATGACGCTAGGTGATGTTAAGAAAGAATGAATCGTAAAGATATTTATAGCGGCTTGGATGGAATTTTTTTAGAATTATAGTGTTACAAAAATAATTGAAGAGTAATAATATGATAAATTGATTAACCGTGGGAAACACAAAAAATCGGAGCGCACTGGTTGGTGGGATTACAACAAAGAAGCGACTAGATGTATGTATTAGCTATACAGGATGATAACAATATCATAGTATCTAAGAAGAGAATAATGATATTGCATATGTGAAGAGAAAGTAAAGAAAAAAAGTAAATATGACGTAATAGTTTTCTGGGAGATATCGCGAAAAAATGTTTGCGACAGTTTTAATTAAGTCAAATAGAAACTTATTATCATTGGTAAAGTTAACTTTGATGAAGAAAAAAATATTAATTCGTTTAATTCATAAAGAATAGACAAACAAAACAAAGATAATTATAAAAAATTTGCATGAAAATAAGTGATTAATATATATATATATTTATAAAAATATCATCTGATGGAAGAAGACGAATTTCAATTTTTATATTATTGATTTCATCATTTCAAAGTAGTGTATCGTTCGCAACTGTTTCGATAGTTATTGATTATTTTTAACACTTTTCTGATTGAGCTAAGTGAGTGATTATTAGTCTTGATTATCATAAATATCATTATTATGTATATGTTTATGAAAAATCATTAAAAGATGTCATGCAATAATAATCACATCGCAATGAAAATTAAAAATATTTTAAAAATGGAAACAATTCTTGGGAATCGGAATTGTAACTAATAAAATTAGTTAGTAACTAATAAAATTAAAATAGACACTAAATATTGATCTTTAACTTGAATCAGTAACTAAAAGATATGAAGCAAACATAAAAGTCTAATATTTTTTTTCTTTTAATTTCTGTAGCAATGAGTTTTTTTAAATCGAGAATAGATTATATATTGCCAAATCTATCTTTTGAGAAAATCGCTCGAAAATGTATTTTAATTTAAGCCGTGTTCTTATTAGAACATAAAAATAGATTCATTCCAAACACCATTGCATCGATTTTCAAAAGATAGCTTTATAAAAAAAGAAACTATTATACATTTATATAACACAACGGATATTTATAATAACTTGGATTAGTGGATATTTAAAATAAGTTCTTTATCATTAAATTAAGATGGAAACGTGCTTGGGACTCAGATCTACCATAGTCGATGTATATTGCCGCAATTAGAACGGCGATACCAAAAAGTGGCTAGACAGATAATAGCCTCTAGGCATTCATTTCACTATTACCAATAGAAACAGTCAATTAAAACAGACGCGACAGTTGGGCCAATCATTCATTAAGGCAAACAAACCAGTCAGGGGACAGAGAATGAGACAGGTATTTGTATTACTTGATGCTTTTCAATATTATCATAATAGCGATGCCAACATTAGACAGATTATTAATTAGTAATGATCAGAGAGATAAAAACAAGATATATATTATTGACATGTATTTTTATTTTGATATATAATGATTGCACAATGTTTCATTTTTGATTTATTTGTGCAATTTCAATTTATTCAATGCATCTTTCTCGAAAATTTTATTTTTATGCTGAACATGAAAAAGGATTAAATAATAACTGAATTCCTTTCTCTTCGCCTAAGTGAATCATTATGGCATTTGTTTATATCAACATAACTCATCGACAATACAACTTATTACTTTCTTTTAAAATTTGTTCAAAATTGATCGAGAATCAGAATTTATTAATTCTGATGAGCGCTTGACACTCAGATCTACCATTGCCGCTTTTAGAACGGCGATTCCAAAAAATAACGAGTCGGATTTTATTTTTCCACTGTCTTATTTTAACTATTACCAATAGAAACATTCGAACACACAAACATGACAATTAGGCCAATCATTCATTCAAATCAGGAAACAAACCAGACAGGTAATAGCGGTTTCTTCATCAAATTGCATACACTAATGTTTCTCAGTTTTATTAAATTAGCGATGCCAACATTAAACAGATTACTAATCAGTAATGATTAGAGAGATACAAACAAGGTATGTTATGAGTATGTATTTCCATTGTGATGCAGAATGTTTCATTTTTGATTTATTTGTGCAATTTCAATTTATTCAATGCATCTTTCTCGAAAATTTTATTTTTATGCTGAACATGAAAAAGGATTAAATAATATCTGAATTCCTTTTTCTTCGCCTGAGTGAATCATTATGGTATTTGTCAAGAAAACTTTTTAATGATATTTAAAAATTATCAGAGACAATTTTATCTTTCATTTACAGAAAATCAAGCACCAATTGTGGACTCATTGGTTTACCGTACAATAAAATATTTCATGCCATTCTATTCTATTTCCAACTCATAATTATCAAAGCATTATTGAAAACAATAAGTGATTTTTACAAAACGAAAGTTTTTTGCAGGAGAAGCAAAATTTTATAATCATTGTAATTTGCATGAAACATTCAACTTTTTTTCTGAAATATTTTTGAAATTACTTTAAAAGAAGGATGTATACTTTATTTCAGTACTCGATTTAAAATATTCTTTGCGAAATCGGCATAAATGATATCTCGAGATATATTTGTGATTATAATAAAGTTATACAAACAACAGAATAATTTTTTATATTTCACTACTCAATTTGAAATATTCTTTGCGATATTTCTTATGGTTTAAATATAAAAATATGCAGCTAATTTCAGATTATTATTCAGCAATTATCAGAAGGACTAGAAAAGATATATATTATTGAGATGTATTTTTAATGTGATATATGCAATTGTAAAATGCTTCATTTACATTAGATTCGATGTTTTTTTTTGAACTACCTACCTTTACAGTGCCAATATTTTATTATGATGAAATTGTTAAGTAAACCATTTGCTTAGTATTTATTAAGGTTTTTATAATAGTGTTTGCATAATCTGTATGTATGTTGTTTATTTGCTATAATAAGATCAATATGCAATTTATTGATAAGAAAAAATCGGCATAAATGATATCTCGAGATACATTTGCGATTATAATAAAGTTATACAAACAACAGAATAATTAATCGTGTTTATAGTATACAACATTACGTATTTTACCAAAAATTTCTGTTAAATTTGATGTAATATTGTAATAAAATAATTATTACACTTATTTGTTAATTCATACACAAAACTGTTTGTATTAAAAAAACCTTTCATAACTTATTGATCGTTGAAATTGATTATTTCGTTAATACGAATAAGATATTATTCGATATCATCATTTATCGATTATTAATGATTAATTTTTTCATTTTTTTTTCACCAACTGAAATACGATAAAATTTTAGAAAAAAGAATTGAATAAATTAAAATTGCACAAATGAATGTCAGATGAACCATTGTGCAATCAGTGTGTATCAAAATCTAAGTGCGTATCAATAATATATATCTTGTTTTTATCTCTCTCATCATTACTGATTAATAATCTGTCTAATGTTGGCATTGCCGTTATATTTAAATGCATCAATATGTGATTTATTCGCGAGGTTATTGTATTAATCGAAGATCACTTTTTCAATAAACGATTAACAATCGAGTGCTTTAAAAAATCAAATCAATGACCATCAACTCGATTCGTATAAAAATACTGATGGTATCCGGCTATCAGTCGACATTAATTCACAACATAACAATTTCCACGACAATATCCTGGAATCCTAAAGTTTCTAAATAATTTTTTATAATATGTACAATAAATGAAATTTATAGAATAATTCAAGTTTCCATATGAAAAATGTATGTAGCATGAACTTATGATGAAAAAGTAAGCTCTTGAAGCTGTGTTTTAAATTATTCAAATAATCAAATGTTTAGTATCATTTCAAAAATTCTCATAATAATTATCAAATGTTTAGTACCACTTCAAATATTCTCATAATAATTATCAAATGTTTAGTACCACTTCAAATATTCTCATAATAATTATCAAATGTTTAGTACCACTTCAAATATTCTCATAATAATTATCAAATGTTTAGTACCACTTCAAATATTCTCATAATAATTATCAAATGTTTAGTACCACTTCAAATATTCTCATAATAATTATCAAATGTTTATTACCACTTCAAATATTCTCATAATAATTATCAAATGTTTATTACCACTTCATATATTCTCATATTAATTATTTACAGTTGAATATAATAAAGAATAATGTAACTATCTGAATGAATAAACGTTGTCTAAATTCGTGAATGATAAGAAAATACTTTTGAGAAATTTTTGCAATAACCCACTTGTCGTTTGCAGTGGGAATAAATGAAATAAGAGATTTGAAAAATGGCTGTTGAGATCATACTTCACAGAATCATTTCTGTAGTGTGCATTTCTTCGCTATCAGCGAAAATGCGACGGAGCGCAGCTGCGATGATGTGATATAGCGTCATCTCCAGAGCGGGAAGAAGTGTTTCATCAGTACTCCTAGAGTTTCGGATGTAACGCTTGATGACTGCATGAAGAATCTTGAACAAAGATTTTTCTGAAGGAGTTGACGCATGCTGAGCGGTTATATAAGAAAATAAGGGGACTGAGTTTATAAAGTGGTGTGAGAATTGATTGATTATGTCATCATCGTCATCATCTTCAAGTGCCATTTTCAAGAAGCTTAGCGTGAGTTATTCAATTTCTTGCAAGCTGTAACTTCTGTAAGCAGTAAACGGAACATTGTATCAATTGTCTTGTTTATTTGATTTATCTTAATGAATCATTGATCCACTTGTCAAATTTGGGTATTCGATTGTTTCCATTAGCGTTGAATATAGTTTTTAAGAAGTCGTTGTTCAGTCAGTGATATAATATATAATAATAGATCTTAATTCCAAACAAGCTTATTGCATCAATTAATCAATTATGATTTTCAATCAATTTTGTTTTTGAATTCATGATTTGAAATTTTTGATTGATTATTGCATAATCTTATCATTCATTTCCAAACATTTATATGAAGCAATCTTTTTTTGTTCAGAGACATCTCACATGAAGGAAATTGTAGACTTACCAGAAATTATAAGTCTAGAAATTATGATAAATTTGCAAATATTTCATTATTATGCAATTACATCTAATCATGTTATCGAATAAAGCATCAGAATGAAGTATTTATCTTCATCAATACTTTTTTATCCTAATTTTTATTTTTTGTTTGTCCAACTATTATTTACAGTACTACTGTTTTATCAGTTTAAGAAAAGATCATAACCACAGGTAGCAATCTCGATTTTACTAATGAGATAGGATTAATTTCGCTTTTAATTTTTTTAGATTATCATTGCTTTTGCGAATGATGCATTTTGACAATATAAAATTTTCATATTATTAGTTACTATGCAATTGTAGTAATTGAAACAAAAATTTAAAGCTCAAAATTTCTTTGCACTTATTTTATATTGAAAAGATATTTTAAGCAATCTGATTTGTGTGCTGGATTTGGCACAATCGAGTTCAATTGAATTTCCTTATTTCTCAAAAAATTTCTTTACTTCTCAAAAATGAATATTCTAAATATATTGTAAAATAGTTTAAAGCCATCTCGCAAGAGATTTGAGAAGTAAAGAAATTTTTTGAGAAATAAAGAAATTCAATTGAACTCGATTGTGCCAAATCCAGCACACAAATCAGATTGCTTAAAATATCTTTTCAATATAAAATAAGTGCAAAGAAATTTTGAGCTTTAAATTTTTGTTTCAATTTACTACAATTGCATAGTAACTAATAATATGACAATTGATACAATGTTCCGTTTACTGCTTACAGAAGTTACAGCTTGCAAGAAATTGAATAACTCACGCTAAGCTTCTTGAAAATGGCACTTGAAGATGATGACGATGATGACATAATCAATCAATTCTCACACCACTTTATAAACTCAGTCCCCTTATTTTCTTATATAACCGCTCAGCATGCGTCAACTCCTTCAGAAAAATCTTTGTTCAAGATTCTTCATGCAGTCATCAAGCGTTACATCCGAAACTCTAGGAGTACTGATGAAACACTTCTTCCCGCTCTGGAGATGACGCTATATCACATCATCGCAGCTGCGCTCCGTCGCATTTTCGCTGATAGCGAAGAAATGCACACTACAGAAATGATTCTGTGAAGTATGATCTCAACAGCCATTTTTCAAATCTCTTATTTCATTTATTCCCACTGCAAACGACAAGTGGGTTATTGCAAAAATTTCTCAAAAGTATTTTCTTATCATTCACGAATTTAGACAACGTTTATTCATTCAGATAGTTACATTATTCTTTATTATATTCAACTGTAAATAATTAATATGAGAATATATGAAGTGGTACTAAACATTTGATAATTATTATGAGAATATTTGAAGTGGTAATAAACATTTGATAATTATTATGAGAATATTTGAAGTGGTACTAAACATTTGATAATTATTATGAGAATATTTGAAGTGGTACTAAACATTTGATAATTATTATGAGAATATTTGAAGTGGTATTAAACATTTGATAATTATTATGAGAATATTTGAAGTGGTACTAAACATTTGATAATTATTATGAGAATATTTGAAGTGGTACTAAACATTTGATAATTATTATGAGAATATTTGAAGTGGTAATAAACATTTGATAATTATTATGAGAATATTTGAAGTGGTACTAAACATTTGATAATTATTATGAGAATATTTGAAGTGGTACTAAACATTTGATAATTATTATGAGAATATTTGAAGTGGTACTAAACATTTGATAATTATTATGAGAATATTTGAAGTGGTACTAAACATTTGATAATTATTATGAGAATTTTTGAAATGATACTAAACATTTGATTATTTGAATAATTTAAAACACAGCTTCAAGAGCTTACTTTTTCATCATAAGTTCATGCTACATACATTTTTCATATGGAAACTTGAATTATTCTATAAATTTCATTTATTGTACATATTATAAAAAATTATTTAGAAACTTTAGGATTCCAGGATATTGTCGTGGAAATTGTTATGTTGTG
>SNRZ01000251.1:0-44925 GCA_008729115.1 Dirofilaria repens | reverse complement strand
TTTTTTTTTTTTTTAAAAAATATTATTTTTTCCGTAAAAATTTCATTACTTAATTTTAAGATGCAATTTTTGTTGCAACAAAAAATAATAAATTTTCCTTTTTTTTTTTTATTTTTTGCAAATTTTTTTTAAGTAAAATTAATTTTCAAGAAGAAAATGAAAATTTCTATTAATTTCAAATAAAATTTTTTTTTTTTTTTTTCTCAAAATTCCTTTTTCAATTAATTTTTTTTCCTCTTTTCTGTTCTTTTTTTTTTTTTTTTTTCTTAATTAATTTTTAGCATTGCAATATTATATCTATGCATTATTTGATTAATCGTATTGAAATAATTTCTTAATTTTTTATTGAGTTAAAATTAATTCGATATTTGTATAGTAGAGATTATAATCATTTCCAATTACACAAATATATACATATATATGTATATATACATGTGTATGCATTTATTAAAATAAAATATATTCTAAATCGTTTAACCGAAATAATATATTTTTCACGCTACGCTGCATTTAGCGATAATAATTTTTACATGCTTCAAATTAATTAATTATTAAGCCGAGACACATGCATATATATATATATATTGCGAATTTCTCTGTTCTATAAATTTAAAAAAAAAAAAAAATTTATTTACAATTATTCATTTTCGATATTTGAACCAGGAAATGGTTATAATTTCTTATACGAATACTAAATTAATTAATTCAGTATTCATAGGATATATTCGGTATTCATATATATATATATATATTCACTAAAAATAAAATTAGAATTGAATTAAATATATATATATATTTTTAAAGAATGATTTATTTTGATTTGAAAATAGTTTCCAATATTTGTTTTTTTTTAAAAAAATTTTTCGTTTGTTTTAAATAATACGTATATATCTATGAATGAAAATATTTTTTTTTTTTGCAAAATTTTATCAATTAATATCATTAATTGATAAATTCATTTTATCATCGTTTTCTTCAAACCTTTTTTTTTTTTGTTTCATTTTAATTTCATCTTGAAAATAAAAATATTGCGATAAATTTGAAATTCAGTTTAATCCAACAGTGTTTATTCAATTTATTATCAAATTTGCTTATCACTTTTTTTTTTATCATTTTGTTTTCATTTCATTAAATGCATTTTGTTTTTTTTTTTTTTTTACAAGAATTTTTCTTTTTTTTTTTCTTCGCTTTTGCATGGCTAATAATAAATAAGCAAATTGGAATTTTATCTTTTTTATTTATTTATTTGTTTACTTACATTTGCTTTGTTTGTTTTTTTTGTATTTGTTTTTGTTTATTTATTTGAATTTTTAGGAATGTTTTTTTTTAAGCTTTAAAAAAGCTTATATTATTTGTTTTGTATGCAGGTAGCAAAAATTTGGATTCATATCCATCTTCCATTAGCTTATTCTATTATTTTGGCGAACATCAGCAATTATCAGACGATATTGCTAACAACGATTACTGTATTAATAGTATGCTTAAACAACAACAACAACAACAACAACAACAACAACTGCTACAGGAACAACAACAAGAGGAAAATCAACAAAATGAACAAATATGTCATAATACAGTAATGACATCATTATCATCATCATCATCATCATCATTATTATCAATTGATGATGATCAAGGTATTATTGCTACGATTACTACTACTAATACTACTATTACAACGATTGCTACCACTAATAGTAACTAATACTAATACTAATACTACAATTACTACTAAATCACCAATATTAATGATGTCATTAACAAAGAGACGTGGAATTTTTCCAAAGCCAGCAACAAATATCATGAGAACTTGGCTTTTTCATCATTTAACGGTTAGTTTGGAATTGCAAAGGAAATATAATATATAAGATATTTGATAATTTGATAAGAAATGATAATGTAAATTAATTAATCAGAAATAATAAGCGATCCTTTTGATAGCCTCTTTTACCGTAAACCAATTACATGATTTGGATTTTTTGATTAAATTATTGGATGATGATAATTGTTTATAGCATAAGATGAATCAATCAAACTAGATTGCATTTTGCTAAGAATCAATTATAAATTAATAATAATTAAACGATACAGTAGTAAAAATATAGTAATTTAGCAATACTATACAGTAATTTAGCTAATACAGTAGTAAAAATATAGTAGTGAAAATGATTAGCAAATTAGTGAGATCATTAAAACGGAACAGTAATAAAAATATGGTGAGATTTAATGGTATAAGGAGTAAAAATTATAGTGGTAAAAATGATTAGCAATTAATGAGATAGTTAAACGAAACAGTAATAAAAATATGGTAATTTAACAGTATAGCAGTAAAAATGATTAGCCATATTAGTGAGAAATTAAATAAATTATTACGGTATACATAGATGTTGATATCGTTATATGAGTTTTTAGCTTTCTTATTAATATTGCAATGATATTTGCGATAATTTTATTACTTTTAATGTAATTTATAATAAGTTTTGCTTTTTGTTATTATTATTATTATTATTGTTTATGTTTTTGTTTATCTTTTTGTCTTGTTTGCTTAATTTTTTTTTAATTATGCAAAAAAAAAGAAATTTTTTTTTTGCTTTTGCATAATTTGCTAGCATCACTGCTTTTGCTTGCGAACTACTAACATGTATTTTTAAAATTTTGTTTGTTTATTTTTTTTTTTTTTGGACTTAATTTTGACTTTAATCATTTGAAGAAAAGCACATATTACTTCATATACAATCTTGTTTATCATTCTTTCAATCTCTCTCTCTCTCTCTCTCTCTCTCTCTCCTTCGCTCTCTATTTTTTCCTGAAATAATTTATATTAAAATTTAAATTTATTTTTTTTTTAGAAATTGTAAACATTTACAGAAATAATTTTACTAGTACAGTATAATTATTTGCTTTTTATTTTCTTACTTTGATATCAATTTTTCTTCTAGCATTTTTATCATATGTGTAAATTTTGAATTTTATCATATCATTTAAAATATCACTCAAAATTATAAAAATATATAAGATTTTAAAAAAGTGTTCAAAAATAGAAATTAGCCAGCAAATCGAATTTATTATAAATCATATAACATAATTAATAAAATAATATTATATGTATGACTTTTTTTTCTATTTTCAATGAAAATTAAAATAAATTTTAAATTTAGATTTTAATCAGATATGATAAAAATTATCAATTTAATCAAGATTTAACATCTCTCTTGCTAGACAAATGTGTTATCATAGAATCTGAAATAATAATTCATCTTTTTTTTTTTTTGATTTTTCCAGAAAACAAAAAATAAAATTAAGATTTGATTAGTCTTATCGTTGGAATCGTTTCCATCGTTTGTAGTTCCACGTTGGTCGTTTCCTTCCAGGTGATGAATCGTTATCGATGTGCGGTTCGTTAAATGATGATGGTGGTAGGGAATCGGTTCTTAGCGAAGGAAATACCGGAAGCGGTGGTGGTTCAGCAACCGGTGCAAATAAGCGAAAAGTACCAAAAGTTTTTTCAAAAGAAGCAATCACCAAATTCAGGGCATGGCTCTTCCAGAATCTTACTGTAAGTTTTAGAATCCGACTCTCTAATGATGATTCTCATGCATGTATTCTTTCTCATATTGGTAGTGTTTTTTTTTTTTTTTTTAACTTAATTGTATAACTGGAAATTTCCATCTATTTCTATTTTTAGAAAAAATTTTTTTTTTCATTAACAGTACGCTGATAGTATATAATAATTATTGCATAATGCTGAAGCATAGATATTATCGATTTTTTCGTAGCCAATAATTTAAAATTATATAAATGTTGAATTTTTGAAGTTTTATTTTTTTTTGCTTGATAAAATTTTATCATATATATTTTGAGTTGATTAATTACAATTTAGTGGATGATTTACGTTTATCATGCTTATCCATTTTTGATTATATTATTTTATAAGTATTATTAATTACAATTTAGTGGATGATTTGCGTTTATCATGCTTATCCATTTATGATTATAAGTATTATTTTATAAGTATTATTAATTACAATTTAGTGGATGATTTACGTTTATCATGCTTATCCATTTATGATTATAAGTATTATTATTATTACAATTTAGTGGATGATTTACGTTTTCGTGCTTATCCATTTTTGATTATAAGTATTATTAATTACAATTTAGTGGATGATTTACGTTATCATGCTTATCCATTTATGATTATAAGTATTATTTTATAAGTATTATTACAAGTATTATTTTTCATTATAAGTAACATTATAAGTATTATTTTTATTACTGTTTATTACTATTTACTATCATTATTCATCATTTTATTATTGTTGCACCGTCATTTTGCATTTTTCAATTAAGCATAATTTTCTTTTTTTTTTCTTGATTATCATTACATTATAAGTTATATCATTCTTATCATTTTCATATCAATATTAACAATTCCAAAAAATAACATAAATCTTTTTAAAAATTAATATGATTAAATAGCTACAGAAGTATTAAAGAATACTGCAAGTTTGATATATGAAAAGTTGATTGGTATTGATTATCAAATTTGATCATATTTATGCATCACATCTAAAATTTTTTCGAATATTTCTTCTCTTTTCTCTTACATTTCTATTATTTTCTTGTTTATTTTTTGTTGTATTAAAAAAAATCGTTGTTCTGAATGATTATCAATCATTACATTATAAGTTTTATCATTTTTATCATTTTCATATCAACATCAATAAATTCAAATAACAAATGATATATATGATATGATATTATGATAGCAATGATTACTTCTAATCAAAGTAGTAGTATAAGAAGTAGTTTTTTTTTTTTTTTCTTCACAAAATGATATTGAATTAGTCCTTGAAATAGCAAATACATTACAAAAGAAAATGATAGGGTTACGGTAATTGCTCTTTTTTTTTTTTAATTCACCGCTGAAGTTAATCGTTTTGGTGAGAATTTTCTCTCCCTTTTTTTTTTTTTTTGAGGAATTTTTATCGGCAAAAATTAAAATGATATAGAATAAATTGATAGTTTAGAGGGAACGAAAAAAAAAATAAAAATAAAATAAAATTTGCGTGAAATTTGAATGCCAAAAAAAAAATAATTGTATTCAAAAAAAAAAAAGAAAATGCAAATTTTTATTATTAAAAAGAAAGAGAAAATGAATGAATGCAAAAAAAAAAAAAAGAAATAAAAATAATTGAAATGAAAAGTTTAATTTAATTCTTTTATTTATTTACTTATTTATTTATTTATTTTACTTTTTTATTTTGATTGTAATTTACACAAATAAATTACTTAAAATTAATTAAAATTAATATTTAAAAATTAATATTTAAAAATTTATTAATGACTCATACTTATAATTACCTAAAATTAATATTAAAAATTTATTAATTATTCATTTATCAAAATTTTATTTGCTTTATATTATTTGATTTTTAAAAAAAGTTTATTTTGTTTTTTCGTTCTTTAATCTTTTCAAAATTTGTTTAAGTATTATTTTTATTCAAAAAAAAAATCAACAGAATCAATTTTTTAAATTTTAGAAGAAATTTTTATTTTAATTTAAAATAAATAAATATCTCATAGTTTCATTTTTTAACATTTTAAAATTTGTTTAAAAAATTTTTTTGAAAGTGTCTAAACAAATAATAATAGCGTTGACAGTAATTTTATTATACGGTAAAAATATAATTTTATTATACGGTAAAATATAATTATTTTAAAATCTAATCGAAATGATTTACATTACTTTAATAAGTTGCATATCTTTTCTTTAAATTTAAAATAAGAAAAT
Source organism: Dirofilaria repens (assembly GCA_008729115.1). Taxonomy (NCBI): domain Eukaryota; kingdom Metazoa; phylum Nematoda; class Chromadorea; order Rhabditida; family Onchocercidae; genus Dirofilaria; species Dirofilaria repens. Next base: position 39,131 of record SNRZ01000251.1, on the reverse strand, counting down.
AATCGTTTCCGAATTTATTAATTAAGATATTAATGTTTCATTTTAGTAAATGATAAAATGATTACAAATTATTTTTTATCACTTCATTTATAATTAATTTGCTTTTGATACTTCAAAAAATTTTACTACATTATCGATTAATTTTGCTAAACAATATTGGAAATTAAAATTATAACTGATATTTATCCTAATTTTTTTCTGTGATAATCATTTATCTTTTTATAATTTATCAATTTGATATTTGTTTATATTTATCAAATGAAACATTTCTGATTATTTTCATTTCCATTTTCTTCTTCATTTTTCCTCTTTTTTCATTTTTTTTTTAAATTTTTGCGGTTTAAAAAATCCACGATTTCACAATTATTCTGTTTAAAAATTTTTTTGGAACTATTTCAATGATAAATTTGATAATTTGTAAATTCGAATAGTATAAAATTTGAATTGAAATGTTAACTGATTTTGACAGATTAAATGATCAATTTGAAACTGATTGATTAAAATTAATTTACTAAACATTTGCATTTTTTTTAGTTGATAAAATATATCATTGAGTGATTTGTTAATGATCAAAATGATGTACTTAATAAATCAATTTCATTCCTCATTTGATCATCTCCGTTTTTTATTTTTCAAACTATTCATTTGATTAATTTTTATCACATTGCTTAATTTATTTTTAATGTTAATTTTAAAATTTTTAGTAATAACATCTTTCTTTTCTAATTCTCTTCATTTTAATTAGTATTCAAGTCTTTATATTTTAATTAGTATTTATTAAAATTATTCGATTTTTAATAATATTTTAGATATACATATATTTATCGCATTTATAATTAATTTATATATGTATTTATCTAATTATTTATAATTCGTTTCAAATTAAATTCAAAAAATTTGAATCAATTTAATAACTATTCAATTATATTTTTATATACTTCAAGTGATATCTCTGATATAGAGATATCTTTTTTGTGTTTGTCAATAATTCATTGTGATTATTGGATTTGAAAATTTTAATTGATTTAAATGATTATTATATCTTATAAATAGTTCAAGTGATATCTCTGATATTAAATGATTATTATGATCATTTAACCTTCAGCTGATAAAATTTTCTTAGAAAAAAAGGCAATTTTATTTTTGTTTGAAAACTATTTGATTTTTTTTTTCTTTTTTCTTAAATCGATATCTCAGGTATACGTATAATTTATTGTGATTATTGAGTTTAAAAATTTTAATTGATTTAAATGATTATTATATCTTATAAATACTTCAAGTGGTATCTCTGATATAGAGATATCTTTTTTATGTTTATCAATAATTCATTGTGAATCTTGTAAATACTTCAAGTGATATCTCTGATATAAAGATAGCTTTTTTGTGTTTCAATAATTCATGTGAATCTTATAAATACTTCAAGTGATATCTCTGATATAAAGATAGCTTTTTTGTGTTTGTCAATAATTCATTGTGATTATTAAATTTAGAAATTTTAATTGATTTTAATGATTATTATGTATTGTATTTTTGCTGATTTTTTTATAAATTAACAACATCTTCAACTAATTTTATTTCGTTTAAATGAAATTTTGAATAATTTTAATATAATTTATTCAATTCAACCATTTTAATTTCCAATTATATTTTTTCAACATTTTGAATGAAATATGATCATTTCACTTCGAATAATTCATTTAATTATTACAAATTAATAAATTTTGATAATTCAAAAAAATTTTTTTTTTTAAATAAAAATTAAAATTTGTTTTAATCCATTTTTACATTATATGCAAAATATGATGATAATTTCTCATCTTTCTTCACCTCTTCTTTTTCTCTCTCTCTCTCTCTCTCTGTCCCTTTCTTTTTTTTTTTATTCATTTGATAAATTTATTTAATTGTCTTATTTTTCAAATGATTGTCTTTTTTATTTAAATTATCAATTTCAGTAAATAAATTTCATTTCTTAAATTAAATAAATTAAAGGAAAATTAAAAAAAAAAAGTAAACAAATGAGAAAATTAATTAATTACAGTGATGCTAGCAAATTTTATGCCAATAATTTTTCGTATTTTTTCCCATTGTTTTTTTCTCTTTATTTTTTAATTTTTTATATTTAATTAATTAATTTTAAAAAAATTTAAATTCCTTTTTTTTGTAAACCACTTTTGTTCAATTTCTTATATTTAATTAATTAATTTTAAAAAATTTAAATTCTTTTTTTGTAAACGATTTTTTTTCAATTTCTTATATTTAATTAATTGATTTTAAAAATTTAAATTAAATAAAAATTTATTTTTTTTTTCTTTTAAATTATTTTTATTTACTCTTTTTTTTTTGGCATTCGTTTTTTTTTTATTTTAGCATCCATATCCATCTGAAGATCAAAAAAAGCAACTTGCGCATGAAACTGGCCTAACAATACTACAAGTTAATAATTGGTAAGTATTTTATTGTTTTGTTATGAATTTATTCTAATTTTTCATTTCCATGCATGTAGTGTAATCATTATAATTTATCATCATTGATAATCATTATCACTATTTATATCATCATTACTGTATAAAATTTTTGTAATTAATGATTTATTATGATGAAATTTTTATGAATTTTTTTTTTTGAATAATTTTCTATCGTTTAAATCGTAATTATAATACTTTCATTTAGTTTCATAGTTAAATGTTTAAATTATATTATTGAGTATATCGATTGATCATTTCCGTTAAGAAAAAATGAAAATAAAACAGATTATTTTATTTGTGACGTAATTTTTATAAAATGTATTATTATTAATTAATTAATTAAATATAAAGATTAGATATATTAATTTCGATTAATTTAGAAAAATATACAAAATTTAGATAATATATTAATTTCAATTTAAGTATGTAAAAATGTATGTAAAAATCGCTTGATGTCAAAATTTATTACATTATACAAAATATAAATTTTTACTACTTATGGAACTTAAAATTTCATAATTGATAAAATAATTTTTTTTTTTTTTTGATTAGTTGTACCTAAAATATGCTTTATATGTAAAAAAAAATGAAAATTTTTAAAAGTAATTTCTCCGTGATAATGTTATATTTAAAATATACTTTATTTATAATACTTAAAATTTAAAATTAATTTTAATTTGAAATTGTTTTCGCTTATAAAATATAAAGTTTTTAATTTAAAAAAAAAACAAAGCAGTCTTTTTGATTAGCTATATTTGAAATATGTTTTTATGTATAAAATTTAAGCGTTTTCAAAATTAATTTAACTTGAAATTGTTATACTTGAAATATGCTTTATTATAACACTTAAAATTTTTTAAAAATAATTTTAACTTGAAATTGTTTTTGCTTATAAAATATAAAATTTAAATTAAAAAAAATGTTCGTTTTGATTAGCTATACATGAAATATGCTTTATATAAGACTAAAATTTTTAAAAATTAATTTTAATTAAAATTTTATGCTTAAAATAGAAATATTTTTTTGATATATAGCTATAACTAAAATAAATAAGCTTTGTTTATAAAATTAAACATTTTTTCAAAATTAATTTTAACGTTGCATTATTTTCGCTTATAAAATATAAAATTTTATATTAAAAAAATTTTTCTAATTTTCTCGAACAAATGATTTACTGAACAAAAAAAAAAAAAAAAATAAGTAAAAATGAAATAAAAAGAAAGAAAGAAAAAGAAAAAAAATGATGAAAATGATGATACATTAGGATAATGAAAATAGATAGATAGATGATTATATGATCATTAATGTTAATTACTTGTTACCATACATATATATATATATTATTCATCTCATCTCATTCTTCTCGGGATCTCGGGGTTTTTTTTTTTTTTTTTTTTTTTTTTTAATTTATAGGATGATTAGATTGAGTGACAGTTGTTGTATTTTTTTTTTTTTTTGGTTGGTAGATAAATGGTACCTTTATTATAGCTGCTATCATTTGAAAATAGCGAAAAATTAGGTCAAATTAAATATAGGTCTTTTTATTGATTTGGAAAATGAGGAAGAGAAAATGAAAATATGTCAATCAAAAGTTGAGGGATAATTTTTTTTTTATCTTTTTTTTTTTTTAAAAAAAAAACCAATAATCGGGATTACCGGGTTTTTTTTTTTTTTTCATAATTCATTCGATCACTCTGTATGGTTTTATAAATTCTTACTATACGTATAACAACAGAGGAGAAAAAGAAAAGGTTAAAAGGTCATACTAAATATATATATATATCGGGAATGAGTCGGAAGTTCACAAATTCTTACGATTTATATAATAAAAAGATGAAAAAAAAAGGATAAAAAGGTCATATTAAATAAATATATCGGGAGTGAGTCGAGAGTTCACAAATTCTTACAACATATATAAGAAAAAATGGGGAAAAAACGGTAAAAAGGTCATATTAAATAAATATATCGGGAGTGAATCGAGAGTTGAATTTTTTTTCCAGGAAACAAGAAAGCGGAAGAAAAAAGAAAATTAAAAAATTTAAAAAAAAACAGATCAATAAGCAAATAAGCTGATGAAAAAACCGTAAAATTAAAGAGAAAAAAAATTTTAAATAAATTCAATAATTTGTATTTGAAGAAAATAAATTTCAAAATATATTATTAAGTTATTATTATTATTAAAATTTACCGGTAAAGAATTGGATATTTCAAATAAGTAAAATACTTTTGAAATTGTATGGCTAAATAATTTAAGAAATATATATATATATAAATTGAAATTCAAAAAGATTATTTAATTTATCAATTTCTTTTTTAAATTATTTATTGTTTACTTATTTTTTTTTAATTTATTGTTTAACAAATAATATTTCAATTATTATTTCAAATTTCGAATAAATTATAATAAATATTTCGTAAAATTTGTGTAATATTTAAGTTTTGCTCTAAATCGAATAAACATTTAAAAATCATTTTTAATTTTTAATTTAAATTCAAAATACTTCACAAAGTTGCATCATAAAAATTTTTCATTTTCTTTCATCAAATTAATTTTGTTTTAATTTTATAAATTTTATTTTTTGATTATTTAATTATGAAAATTTTCAATTATTAAATTTTTCTTATTTCATTTTTCTAGGAATAATATTTTAGCGAATAATTTCGAATGATTATTAAAACAATTATAGAATCGTTTGTCGAAATTGGATCTAACGAAGAGATTATCCAATTTTTGTAGCAATTTAATACCATATAATTTGGTACGATAATTATCTTATCTGATTATCGTTCAATAGAATTAGTGATTTATATTTTATCATTTGTAAGGATTAGATAATTATAGGCAATATCAATTGTTTTTCAGTTAATTTTTTTTTTTTTATCATTTATCAATTCATTATCAGAAATGTATTTGAAAAATAATTAAAATTTCATCATAAATCGTATTGATTTTTTAATATCAGTAAAATTTTTTAAAAATTTTATGCAATAATTTTTAACAAATTTTAAAATATAAACATTTTTTCTTTAATTTCAATTTTTTTTTTTTTGTTTTTCTAAACTTTAATAATTCAAATTAATTATCAATATCAATTATTTTTCAATTAATTTTTTTTTTATCACTTATCAATTCATTATCAGAAATGTATTTGAAAAATAATTAAAATTTCATTATAAATCGTATTGATTTTTTTTTTTTTTTTTTTTCTAAACTTGATTTAAATTTTATTCAAAATTTGTTAGCATTTGGTAGCATTTGAAAGATTTATTTTTGCCAAATAGCTAATATGGTATGAAATCAAGTAAGTAATTATCCTATTATACGGTACATAGAGTGCCAAAGCCGGTTAAATTGAAGTGCTATTCATGTATAGATATAAATTAGTTGTTAGGCTATTTTCGAGAAATCAATCTCAATTATACGATATCATTCATATATGCAAAAATAATTATATTGGTCCTTCGAAATTTTGAATAATGGATAAAAGAGATGAATTGGCAAATACTTTTCCGCTTATTTAATACACCAAAAATGTTACTTTTTATTTTATTTTATTGATTGCAATTGTTAAATTAACGGGGAAAATTATTTAAAATATAATATAGGAATAGGAATTGATTAAACGGGGAAAAATATTTATATATATAATATAGGAATAGGAATTGATTAAACGGGGGAAATTATTTCAAATATAATATAGGAATAGGAATTGATTAAACGGGGAAAAATATTTATATATATAATATAGGAATAGGAATTGATTAAACGGGGGAAATTATTTCAAATATAATATAGGAATAGGAATTGATTAAACGGGGAAAAATATTTATATATATAATATAGGAATAGGAATTGATTAAACGGGGGAAATTATTTCAAATATAATATAGGAATAGGAATTGATTAAACGGGGAAAAATATTTATATATATAATATAGGAATAAGAATTGATTAAAATTTTATTATTATATTCCTATATTACATATATATAATCAATTTTTATATTTTATCATTTTTTAATTTTTATATTTTATCAATTCATGAATTTGCAATGAAATTAAATAATGCAAAATTATTGTAGAAATTGTTACCTAAAATTTAACTTAATGAGAAGTATGATATTTTATTTTGAAAAAATTTTTTTCAATCATACAAATATTTCTTTTATAGTTGATAATAATATTGCTTTACTGTATTCTATAATTAAATTTTCATGATCCAACATAATAAGTAGGATAGTAGTAATTAAATACTCAAATTTTATTGAATAAAAGAAACGAAGTCTTTCAGCTGGTTTGTTTAATTACTACTGTGCTTGCTTTATTTCAATTCAATTTTATTTAATTACTACTGTACTTGCTTTATTTCAATTCAATTTTACTTAATTACTACTGTACTTGCTTTATTTCAATTCAATTTTACTTAATTACTACTGTGCTTGTTTTATTTCAGTTCAATTTTATTTAATTACTACTGTACTTGTTTTATTTCAGTTTAATATTTTTTACTGCTTTTTTCTTTTCCTTTATTTTCTTTTATATTTTTGGATTTACTTTATTATTTGGAAAATATAAAATTAATTATACATTGACAATAACTTATAGTAGTTTTTGAGTAATTTTTATGTTTGATTGTAATTTATTTTTTTTTTTTAATATATTTGTTGGAACTTAAATTATAAGACGAAATTTTATTATATTTTCGTCGAATTAATTATTATTTTAAAATTTGAGCAAAATATTATTGATAATATAAATTATTATCAAAAACTTACGTAACCTTATTATCGAAAGATATATTTAAATAATATTTAAATTAATAATTTTTATTTATTAATAACTTGTATTTATTATTATTTATTTTATTAGTTTACAAGCTGCTCGGGATAGGAATTAAATAATTATTTTAAATTCCAATTTATAAATATTCCTATTACTAATTAACAAATATTTCAAATATATATTTGCAAAATTAATCATTTCTACTTTTATCGATTTTCTTCCTTTTTTTTTTTGTTTGATAAAATTTAAAATTTAATTATCATATCAAAAAAATATGCTTTTCATTCCTATTAATTTAATTATTCATTTATTAATTACAGTTATTTTTGCATGATACAATATATGAAGAAAAAAAATTAGTTTAATTTATTTTATCACATTATTATATTTTCTTTCGCTTTTTTAAATAATTTTTTTTTATGCAGCATTTTATAAAAAAGAAAAATTTTAATTAATTACTACTGTATCTATTTACTTAAATTAGCAAATCAGAATAATTTCTTATTATCACTTGTATTATTTTATTTATTTCTTCATTTATTCATTTATTCATCTGTTTGTTTATCTTTTTATTTTATTGAATTCCTTTTATCATATCGATTTCTTAATTTGCCATACTTTTTTTTTTAATATCATTTTTCATTTTTATCAAATTCCATTTAATATTTTGCTTAGCTTATATATCAAATTCTTACGTATTATTACTTCATTTCATCTACTCTATAATAATATTAATAATTAATAGTGTTAATGATAAATACTTTGATAATAGAGTTATTATTATCAATTATCATTCATAAAATGCTTATCGCCTCATTTTAATAAAAACGAAATTTAAAGGGAAGTTATGTTTTTTGATCATTTTCCTTTTTGCATCCTTTTTTTTCTTTTTTCTCCTAATTATTATCACTATTTGTCATTATTATTATCATTTTTACAAATTACTATCAACATTATTATCATTATAAACAATAATAATAGCATTTTTTTTCAGTTTTTCTTTCAATTCTTTTTTCTTTTTTCATAATATTATTTCGTATTACTATCATTATTATTACTACGATTATTATTATTATTATTATTACGATCATCAGTATCATCATTTTAATAATAATAATACTTAATCATTTATTTTTTTATATTCCTTTCTTTTTTTTTCTCGCATTATTAGTTATATTATTATTATTATTATTATTATTATTATTTATTATTATTATTATTATTATTATTATTACTATCGCTATCATCAATTTAATATTATCATCATCATCATCATCATCAATAGCAATAATAATAAGTAAGAGAAAAGAAGCAATATGTATATTATAATGGATCGATTTCTGTCTAAGAAAACTTTTCAGAAGAGATTGCAAATCACACCGTATGATTGATGAGGTTCGTTTGTTTGGATGATAAAAGGAGAGACCTTGAGGATGTTAATGAGGTACTGGGGAAGAGGGGGGGGGGGGGGAAGAGAGAGGGTAGATGATAGGAAAAAGAAGAACACACCGTTCTTCTTTTCCCAGCTGTTCATACCGTATCCTTCTTTACCTCCCCCCCCCCCCTTTCTCTTTCTCCTCTCTCTTTACCATTATCTTCTTTCATTTCTTTATTCTTGCTTCATCAAATTTTAAAATAATCCTTTTTGTTCTTCAATTTTACAATTTTATAAATTTCCCTCCAATCATTTCAAACAGATTGTTGAATTGATTGATTAACAGATAGATTGATACATTTGGGATTTGCAACTGTATTACGGTGGTGATATATATCTATAAAAGAAGATCGAGATTGAAGATGAAGAAATAATATAGAAGAATTTTGCATAAAAAGTCTCTTGGGAAAAAAAAGAGAAAAAAGAGAAAGAGGAAGAGAGAGAAAGAGGGAGAGAAGAGAGGAAGAGAAGAGAATTATATGAAAATTAAAGTTATAAAGTTTTAATATACCATATTTGAAAATTTGCATCAATTTTTGTTTTTTTCACCGAATGCTCGTTTCAAAGTAAAAATTCTCGAAATATTGAAAAGGATATTTTATCAGATGATAGTTTATCAGATGGTAATTTATCAGATGGTACTTTAAACGGATATATATATATATATATATATATGAAAAGAAGGATGGAAAATGGATGAAATAATTTGAATAATGTTTTATCATATGGATGAAAGATAGGGAAAGATAAAGAGAGAGAGAGGGGAAGAGAAAGAGAGAAAAAGAGGATGGAAAGGGAAAAGAGATTTTCCGATTGTGAGCTGTCACAGAGTTCATTTTAAGCAAAAGGAGGAAGCAGCCTTGAAAATGATTGATTATCACAGCTGTCGAAGGCAAAGAAAATCATAGAGGGAAAGAGACAGAAATAAGCCAGGGAGAGGAGGAAGGGGGGAAGAAGGGGATAATGAAAGAGAAGAATGAAATTGGGAAAAATTTTTTAAATATTTTTGGGGGAAAAATAAGTTGGAGAGAAGAAGTAATGAAAAATTGATGATGATGATAACGATGATGGTGATGATAGCGATGATAGTAGTGATGGTGATGATGATGATAAAAATGATGATAATGATGATAATAAATAGATATTATCAAAAAAGAAAGAAGAGAGAAAGAATGAAAAAAAAAATGCAAAAAAAATAGGTTCATCTTTTGGGTTTATATTTTAAAATTTTCTTGATTAAAATTTAAATTAATTCTTGAAAGATTTTCCTTCTTTCTTTCTCTTTTTCTCTCTTCATGATCGTTCTCTAATTTTATTCTTTTAAGTATTTTCACAATTTTAAATTATCTAGCAAATTTATATTTTGCAAAAAAAAATGGGTGATAGCGGGAAAGGGAACAAGAAAAAGTAAGAAAAAAATGAAAATCTCGAGGAAAATCCTTGCGAAAAAAAAAAGAAAATTTTTACAAAATAAAAAAAAAACGATTAGTTATTTCTATTAAAATAATTCAAATAGTAAGCTTTTAGTAATCGAGAATAATTACTGGAAAAAAAAGAGGAAATGAAAATCTTGAGAAAAGTCTCGAGGAAAAAAAAAAGTTTTGTCGAACAGAATAGAATTAATTATTACAAATATTACAGTATTCATGAGACGAAATTTTTTTCATTTTTTTTTTTTCGTTCTCTCTTTTCTTTCAAATTACAATGTGAAAGTTTAGTTGTCCTTGACATCTTTCTAAAATAGATATTTATTGATGATGATTTTAAAAGAATAGAATTTATTGGTTGCAAAAAAAAGAAAAGAACAAATATTGAATGATAAGAAAAAATTATCATGATATGATTAGATTAAAATGGTTAGAAAAACAATAAACAATACTTTTATTTTGTTATTTAGTAAATTTGCTAATCATTATGAATTGAATTTGATTACACTATGCTTATTATTATTATTATTATCATAAATTTCTGCAAATACTTGTTATCAATTTTTAAAAATTGAGCATTTCAGCAAAAGATATACATAAATATCAATCAATAAATCGTATCTTAATCATTGTTTACTGATTTTAATCAGTTAATATTGAATATTATGATAAGCATTATGAATTTAATTTGATTACACTATACTTATTATTATTATTATCATAAATTTCTGCAAATACTTATTATCAATTTTTAAAAACTGAGCATTTTAGCAAAAGATATACATAAATATCAATCAATAAATCAATAAATAAATTGTGTCTTTAATCATTTAATCATTGTTTACTGATTTTAATCAGTTAATATTAAATATTATAAAATAAAAATATATTCCGAAAATTATACTTTAAATAATTTTTGCAAAATATTTCGAATGTATTAATATACTTCAAATAATTTATATCTTCTAAGAGATAATTTTTGTTAAAAAAAGAAATGTGAAAAATTAGTTTTAACTCTAATCTAAATATGCTGAATGCAACAGTTGAAATGATAACATTTTTGTTTTCCTTAGGGAATTTATTTTCAAAAAAAAAAAAATGAAATAATTAAAATCGTCTTCTGGACTCTTTTAATTTTTATTTCTTATCTTTATCCAACAATATCCATTTTATTTAGAAAAACTTTATTTTGTCGAGAATGAATGAAATATATTCCAGTTTCTTTGAGAATAATACTCAAATTTTCACTAATTTTTTGTGAGAAGAGGAGAAATCAGAAAAAAAAAAAAACAAAATGTATGAAATTTTTGTTAATTAAAATACGATAAAGTGATAGGAAATTATTTATAACATTGAAAAATTTTTTAAAATTTAAAAACAAATGAATAGTAAAGAAGAACAAAAAATCAACTCATAAATACAGTATACATATATAAATGTGTTTTCTAGGATATTTTTGTAGTTTTCTGGAATAATTAAAGAGATGGATGAATGGCCAAGTAATATGCAAAAAAAAAAAGTGAACAAAAAATGAAAATACATCAAAAGAGAAATTAAAAAAAAAAAACTAATTATTTCATGAAATATATATTATTTTTATTATGTTAAAAAAAATTTCAAAATCTTTAAGTAACAAATACAAATACATAAACTCATTTACTTAATTTACTAAATGTACTCATTTACTCAATTTACTAAATGTACTCATTTACTTAGTTTTGCTTATTTACTTAGTAATTATTTCACGAAATATATTTTATTTTTATCATGTTAAAAAAAAAATTTCAAAATCTTTAAGTAACAAATACAAATACATATACTCATTTACTTAATTTACTAAATGTACTCATTTACTCAATTTACTAAATGTACTCATTTACTTAGTTTTGCTTATTTACTTAGTAATCATTTCACGAAATATATTTTATTTTTATTATGTTAAAAAAAAAATTTCAAAATCTTTAAGTAACAAATACAAATACATATACTCATTTACTTAATTAATCTACTAAATGTATTCATTTGCTTAATACTCATTTACTTAATTTATTAATCATAAAATTGCGTCACACTTCCTAGGATGAAATATTCATTTTATTTAACCTCCGAGAATGAGTCATTAGACATGAAGTAGTCCTATTTTATGGATGCATTTTAGCATGGATACGATAGCTAATAAATTATATTCAAAACAAAAAATTTATAGCTTGATTTTTGATCAAGATTAATGAATATTTTATGTGCGAAGATCGAAAAAGCGAATAATATAATTCAGATTTAGCAGATAGGGGAGGTAATAAATTACCTGCATACAGGTATTATGCAGGTATTGATAAGCAGTTAATATATTATCAGTTTTCTCAAATAATTTATGATTATTTAATAATTTCTCTTATCTTCACTTTCCTTCCTATCATACTATATGCATTTTTAATCGTATACAATTATATATTATGCTATAGTATTCTGAAATGAATGAATTAATTGAAATGAATGGAAATGAATGAATGAATGACTTGAATTAATCAACATACTGTATATTATTTGTGTGGAATGAACATTTAATAGAATGAATGCATCAGACTGAAATAAGTTCGAATGAATTAGAATGAAATAATAAGTAAATGAGTTATTATAATCATGAATGTATACTGTATGTCATTTATGGAATGCATACTGAATTGGAATGAATGAAGCTAAATGGTAGTGAATATATTACTGTATTCATGGGATGAGCTAATCGAAATGAAATAAATGAATTAATTAAAATGAAAAGAATTTCTTTTTTTTGAAACGAAATAAATGAATGAATTGAAAATAGAATGAGTTAAATGAATGAACTGAAATGAATAAAATGAATTAATTAATTAATTAAATAATTGAATGATTAATTTGAAATGATTATAAAATATATATGAAAAATATATGAAATAATTATGAAATATATATACTTTAAAATAATCATGAAAAATATATAATTAATTAATTGAATGATTAAATTGAAATAATTATGAAATACATATGAAAAATGCATGAAATAATGATGAAATATATATACTTTGAAATAATCATGAAAAATATATAATTAATGAATTAATTAATTGAATGATTAAATTGAAGTAATTATAAAATATATATGAAAAATGTATGATGAAATATATATACTTTGAAATAATTATGAAAAATATATAATTAATTAATTAATTAATTAATTAATTAATTGAATTGAAATGATTATGAAATATATATTTACTTATTGTACATATATGTATATATGCAAATAAATATGATAATTTTTCCGCATTTTACATAAATTATTATTTGCAACAATTTGAAGTAAAACTTTTATAGCTATCACAAAATCATTTTTATTTTATTTGCTTGGCACATATTTATATTTTATAGTATCATCATCGATTTAGATTAATATTATTGCTGTTACAATCAAATGATATATGATTTAGTTTAGAAGAAAGTACTGAGAAGGAGTCATTTTATGAGGGTAATAAAAATTACATCTTATGGCATCTTATTTGATAGATAAAAGATGGATTACGAAGTTATGGGGAATGATAAACAAGTTTTAAGTTGAAAAATGATGAACTATTGAGAATGGATGAAAGTTTTTGTTGTAAAAAAAAAACAAAAAAAAAAAGCTATAATGAATTTGATAATATTATTGATTGACAATAGTTAAAATTTTTCATAAAATATAATACTAATCAATTGAATTTAGTATTCAGTAATTGTTCACTATTAAAATAAAACTAACTATATCTTTATATATTATATTATTTGTTTGTATGTTTATGTATTATGAGTTTATCTTTTTGTGTATATATTATAATTTTATTATATTTGATTTGCTATCATAAGATTTTTATGCACTTTAAAATTTATATGATTTTAATTTCTTTAAAGTTTTTATAATTTGAAGAATTTGTAAATTAAATTTAAATTTTATGAATTTAATATTGCGATATTTATGATATTTTAGCAAAAAACATAATATGTAATATTACAATTTATAAAATTTTGGGAAAAAAAATAATTGAACTTAAAATAATTTACAGAATTTAAATAAATTTGAAATTCCACGGCCAAAATATTATGGTAGCATTTATGAAAAACAATAGTTTAAAATAGGTTGATTGTAAGATTTCATGAAAAAAAAAGATAGTATTTTAATAAAATACATATTTTTTTTATGAAATTTGAAAAAATCAAATTTTAAATTTGTCAACTTATAGGAGCAAAAAAAAAAAACTTTCGATTTTGAAATTTATAATTTGTTAATTTATAAATGATATTATGATATTTATACTGCATTTTATAAAGTTTCGAACAAACAATAAATTTGACTTCTTAAATTAATAATTTACAGTATTTATAAATATTAAAATCTGACGAATAATAATAGTAACAGTAATTTACAGTATTTATAAATAGTAAACTTTGAATATTAAACTTTGATGAATCGTAATAGTAACAGTAACTTACAGTATTTATAAATAGTATTTCATAATGGTAAAAGTAATTTGCAATATTTATAAATTATCAAACTTCGAAGATTATAATAGTAATAACAATAGCAATAGCTATAACTCTTTATAACTTATATAATTTAAAAGAAAAATTTAGTCTTTAAAATTTATAACTTAATAATATTTATGAAATTTAAACTTTATAAATATTTCATTTGCCAAAGTTTAAAGATCATTTGAATTTACGTAATTTCTAGACAATAATTACATAATTTTTTTATCATTATGTATAATTAGAAAAGAAAACAAAGAAAACGATCATTATAATAAATAATTTGATGTAGTTAAGAATAGGAATGAAAAAAAAAAGCGAAAGAAATTTATAACTGTTAACTTTTCCAAGCCGATTAACCTTTAACCTTTGTACAGTTATCATGTGCTATTTGAAAATGCTATCAAATAGATAAGAATTTCAATTTAAAAATTTGATTAAAATTAAATTATTTATTTCCTAAAATGATTGTGAAAAAAAAAAAAAACAAATGAAATAAAATATTTATACAATACTTTTGCATTTTTCGAAGTTTTTTTTTCGATTCAAATTTAATATTTTTAATTTAAAATTAATAATTTTTTATCAAAAGCACAAATTTTTCAACATTCACAATATTAATAGAATATTATTTAATTATATTAAGTAAAACAGTATTCCAATATATTATGTGTAACAAACATATTTTAGAAAATTTTAAAAATGATATAATTTATTTGAAATTGATAAGTCATATTTAAATTTAAATCAAATTTGAATCTAAATAATTCTTTGGCTGATAGGAGGAGAAATTATATTTATTCAGAGAATTTATAGTAAATTCAGAAATTTACTTAAATGTGTAATAAATGATCAATCAATCAATCAATTGTTTGATCAAATTTGTTCATGGATAAAATGAATTCAAATTTAGATTTCAAACATAGTCGAATTTAAATTAGAAAAATTAATGAAGGAGTTTTTTTTCGTTTTTTTTTTCTTTCATATTGCAAAATAATCATTGATAATTAAATCACTTTTAGGTTTATCAATGCTAGGCGAAGGATTGTTCAACCGATGATTGATCAAAGTAATCGTGCCGGTCGGCCAAATGGTGTCAGTGTTTTTAAAAATAGGAGGAGAAAAAGTAGCGGTCAAAGTCCTGGTCCATCACCAGGTCAGTTCAACTTTATTTTTTTTAGAAAGAAATGATTTAATCGAATTTAAATTTTGAATTTGAATTTTTCGATCAATATTTTCCTAAATCATTTCATTTTTTTTTAGATATTACGCGATATAATTTTTAATATTGCAAACAGAGAAAGTTAAAATAATTTAATTTTAATAAAATAATTTAATTATCAAATTAATAGTATTAAAAAAAATTTTTTACTCTTTTATTAATTGATAACATTGAAAAGAATTATCTAACTGTATTGAATTAATTAGTTTAGCCTAACAATCCTATTTTATATCTGAGGAATGAGATCGAAATTCTCGAAATTTTATTTTGCAATAAATTTCTTTTTTAATAATCGAAAGGATAAATTCTTATATATTTAATTTTAATTTTAATACTTATATTTTTAATTCTTATAAGGGATAAATTCTTATATTTTTAAATTCTTGTATTTTTAATTCTTATATTTTTAATTTCTATAAAGGATAGATTCTTATATTTAAGTCGATAAATTCTTATATTTTTGAATTTGAAAATAATTTTTTTTTTATCTCATCAAATATCAAATGCAATGAAAACGGAAATATTATGGCCAAATTGCGTTATACTTTTTAAATATGAATTTACTGTTTTGTTTTAATTTTCATAAATCAGATATAATTAATTAATCAGTCAATCAATCAGTCCACTGATTTGAACGGATTAATTTTAAAATTATTCGATCAAAATAAGATTAAATGATTGAATTTTTTTTTTTTTTTTTTGTTTATCACACATTTCGTTGTAATCAGTTGCTAAATTCTATAAAAAAAAATAATTTTTTTTTTTATGAATTATTAATTTAAATTTATTCAATATTTATAATGAAATTATGATATCGTTTTTTTTTAATTATTATTATTATTTTAGATTTATTAGGTGTCGCTCACACCTACAGTCCGGATAGCAATCAATTAAGTGCAGCAGCAGCAGCCGGTTATCCGGCACAAGCAATGTTTCCCAGTAATCCGTACGCAGCCGGTATTGCGCATCCGGCATTTGCCAATCCGGCGTAAGTCGTTTTTTCTTTCTTTTTCTTATACGAATTATTATTATTCTTTTTATTTTGGTAATTTATTCAAATTTAAAATTTGAAATATAATTCAATATCTAGTGTACCGTATGCATAGTCTACGCAATGTACTGTATGCATAGACTATGCATACAGTACATTGCGTTATCTTTTTGCTCTTTTTATTCTCTTTTTTTTCGAACAATTTATGGTACTTTCCAAATTTTAATTCATAATTCAGTATTGATTATTTAAGTATATATCATATTATTTAATTTCATATCTAATTTAATTACAATTTAATAAATACCACATCTAATCTGAAATAAGTCTAATTACTTTTTTAATAATTTTTTTATACATCATTCTATAGCGCATGACTTATATAGTATATAAGTAGTACTTGATTATATGATTCCCGAGATTAATTATTTAATTCCTGAGGTAAAAAGAGATTTCAATGAAAGAAAATGGATTAGTGTGAAAGGAATATTTTCAAATTTTTTTTTTTTGGATTAAAGCAGATGTTTTTTCAATCATTTTCCTCAAAAGTAATCATTATGTTTCTGATTTTTTTTTTTAAACAAAAAAAGAAAATTATCGGAAAATTTTGTATTGAAAATGATACTTAAAATTTAAAAAAAAAAAATGTGAAATTTTTTACTTACAAAAAAAAAAGAAATCGATTAAAAACATTCAATTTAATTTTTATGATTTTTTGATTTTTAAATTTTTATTAAAATAATTTACGATAATTAAAAGAAAAAAAAGAAAATTATCGAAGGAAAAAAAATTTTTAGTTTAAAAAAATTTTTTGTTAATGAAAAAAAAAAAAAAAAGAATTTCAAAAATAATAATATATTTTACAGTGCGCTAACGGGCCATATGTTTATGCCAGGACCGATGAGCCATATGATGGCACCGTATAGTGCGGCACAAACACAGATGGGCGCAAATGTATGGATGGAATCATTGATGCCAGGCCATATGTCAATGGATGCATAAAAAAAAAAAAAAAACAAAAAAAAAAAACAAAAAATTGAAAAATAATTCATTAATTAAGAAAATCGATTTAAAATGATTTTCTATTTTTATATAAATCACAAATGACAGACATATAATTTTTGTTTTTGCTTTTTGATTTTTAAAAAATTGAAATAATTTTGAAAATTTTTGAAAGGAAAAAGGAAGAAGAAGAAAAGAGAAAGAAATTTTGAAAAAAATTGAATTAATATCCTTTGTCGCTTTTGCAATAAAATATGAATTATTGAAAATATTTTTCAAACAAGCAGGAAAAAAAAATTGGAAAATAAAAAGACAATGGAATAAATATAAAGTAAAGAATAAAAAGAAAAGAAAAAAAAAACGGCATCAATAACGGTAAATATTCTGTGACACTGTAAAAGGAAGGGGATACCGTATTCACGACAAATGTAGCAAGAAACACTGTATTGACGATGAAAGGAAAAGCATACCGTATTGACAATAAAAGGAAGACACAGTATTGACGATAAAAGGAAAAGGCATGCTGTACTGGCAATAAAAGAAAAAGCATACTGTACTGGCGAGAAGAGGACAAGGATACTGTATTAACGACAAAAGGAATCGGATACTGTATCGACGATAAAAGGAAGAGGATACTATATTAGCTATATCGATAATAGTTAAATATTTTCGTTTAATCATTTTTTTTTTTTCTCTCTCTCTCTCTCTCTCTCTCTCTCTATCATTCTATTTTTTTGTACTAAAAAAAAACGAAGAAATAAATCAACAGCCAAAAACGAAAATAGCATATTAGTGAGATCGATAAATAGTTGATTTTCGAAAAATATTTTATTTTACAAATTTTTTTTTTCAAATTGTTTAATTTTGCTCAATGCAAGCAAATAATAGATATCTATTATTTTTTTAATTATTTATTTATTTCATCCAGAAAAAAGCAAAAATATTTCGCAACAAATTTCGCAATGACTTTTTTTTTTTCTAATAGAATTTCGTAAAAAAAAAAAAAAAGTAGAAGGTGAATTCATTTCTTATAAATATGCTTTTTCCTTTCAATTAATTTTTCTTTTTTCTTTTTTTTTTTTTTTTTTTGTAATTTGCTCAAATTCAATTTTCGAACTCAGTTTTGCATATGTCGGTGTATTTGTGTTTTATTTTTCCCAATTATTTTCTCTTTTTTTTTTTTTCTCCTCTTTCCACTTCTAAATTTACCGTTCAATGTGTTTGGTAAAAAAAAAAGAAAAGATAAATTGAATTCAAATTTGTTAATTTCTATTAATTTATATCAATTATTCGATAAAAATTTATAGCAATTTCTTTTTTTTTTTTTTTTTTTTTTTCCTTTTTTTTTTATGCTTCTCATATTCATTCATTTCTGTTTTTGTTTTTTATCGTCAAAAAACGAAAATTTTTTTTTTTTTTTTTGATTTTCTTAAATCACTTCATATTTCTCTTCTTTTTCCTTTTTGCCTTTTATGTAAAATTTTTGAAAAATATTAATATTTACATTAGCGGCGACAATTTTCACTCTCGAATTACAGTATACAGGAGGAAGGAAAAAAAAAAAAGACATGATAATTTTTTTACACTACAATTTGCTACATTAAAATTAGCTAGAAAAAAATATTTTTAATGAAAAATTTAAATTTTGAATTATTTAAATGAGAATCTAATTAGTAAAAAAGAAAAAATTGCTTTCTTTTGTCAACTGATTTTTTTAATCAATCACTTCTTGCTCCAATTTTTACTCAATCATCAATCAATCAACCAAACAATCAATCGATCAGTTTTTATCTAATCTTTCGAATTCCACTTGATAATTTATTATGAATTGAAACATTTGAAATACATAATTATTTTTTCATGTATTTATGAAATAAAATGAATGAAAATATTAAAAATTTATGTTTAGTTTCACAAATTTTTATTTCGCAAGAGAGGTATATTATAAGTTATAGTAATTGCAAAAAGAGCTTATTAATTAATTAATTACTTAAATTATATTTGAAAAAAATAAATAAATGAATGAAATAAAACAATTGGCAAATAGTAATTCCCTTAATTCATAGTCCCAAAATATGCATTGAACTCAATTTTTTTGGCCGGTGGAAAAGAAGGATCTTCCATTTATATATATTATTTATTTATACATTTGTTTGCTTTGATTGTATCAATTGATTGATAAGTACAGTAGTGGAAGATTTTTATCAATTTTTTCTTATCACTTTTACAATCATCGAATTTTTTCTTTTTTTCCATCTTAATATAATCAAATGAAATTTTAAAAAAGATTAGATATTTTATGGCAAACAATTTTAGCAAATCATTATCCGAAATATTCTGAAATGTTTTAAAATGCGATGATGAAAATAAATGAGTAAATCCGAAGTCGATTAATCAATTAAAAAAAATTTTCGAAATTGATTAATTATTTTTCAAAACTGTACTTATCATATCTACACTAATTATTTTATTTTATCACTATTATTATTATTATCATTATCATTGTTATTATTTGTCGGTACATACAGGGCGTTTGCTTTTTCTTTCTTTTTTTTTTTCGAGATTTACATAAAATTTCTCTCTCCTTTTTTCTCTCTCTCTCTCTCTCTTCCTTTTTTTTTCTTAGAAATATATTTATTGAAATAAATAGGAAAAGTAACTTTCATTCATTAAAAATAATTTGAGTAATTTAGTAAAATTGAAATATTATTTTTTTAAATTGCAATCCACTGCTATGTTGATATAGCAGTGGAATGTAATTAATTTTAAAATACGTAAAAAAGTTAACTTATTCTGTGTTTTTTTTTTTTTCTACCGCAAAAATTTTTTAATATGAAATGAAAAATTTTATTTTAATTTTAATAAAGCAAAAAAAGAAAAAAATAGGCATAGTTTTGGGTTTTTAAAAAAATTATATTAGCTTTAGGAAAGTAATACTTCAATTTTTTTTTTTTTTTTTTTGTTTAATTCGTATTCTTAAAATTTGAATTTAAAAAAAATTTTTTTTGTAGAAATTTCGATGAAAAAAATAAAATTTTTATTTCGTAATTTTTTTTTCTTTTTCTCATTGACGCGGGCTCTGTTATTATCCATGACTTGCTTTTTTTTTTTTATTTTTAATTATTATTTAATTTTTCATTTCAAATTCTTTCGTACTCAAATATGCGTGTAATTTCGTTTTGAAAATTTGTTGTTTTTTTTTTTCCTCTCTCTTTCTCTCTCTCTGTCTCTGTCTCTGTCTCCGTCTCCCTCTCTTTCTCGTCTTTTTAAATTACCGTACAAATTAATTTCATTTCATTTCATTTCGTTTCAATAATTGCAAAAGAGTTAAAAGAAAAAGAGGTAAAAAGAGGAAGAAAAGAAATGAGAAATGAAATTGAAATTTCTTTTTTTTTTTTTTTGTATTTGATAATTGATATTTGAAATTTTTATTTTTTGAATTTAATTTTAATTTTAGCATCGAATTCGGCTAGTTATATAATAGTAATGTTATTATTATTATTGTGCTTGAATAATTGAGTAATTTTAATTTTGATTTTTATTTTTTGACAAAGCATAATTATTTCATACAGGAAGTTGAGAAAATTTAATTTTTACATTTCAAAAAACTAAGTTCCTATAAGCGAATACTTGAATTAAATAATTGATTAATGAATGACTGATAACTCTGATTGATCAATTAATAGATTTTTTTGAAATGAATGATAAATTTTTAGTGGATGAGAAACGATATATTTTAGCAATATATTTGATAATTCTAATTAGTATTAACAAAAATTTGAATATGTTCTAAATTTGGTCGAATTAATTTAATTCGAAATATACTGCATATATTTCGTATATTAAATATGTATAAAAATTCGCTATCACGCTAGCAAATAATCGTTTAAATTGATTAAAAATTTAATTCGAATATCTTATCATTGATATTAATTAAATCAATTTCAGAAGAATGATAAAATTTTTATTAAAACAATTTATATTGTTGTAAAGAAAATTGGAAATTGAATGAAATGTAATTAATTTCTCAACTTCATTATGAATCCAAATTTGAGAATAGTATATTTTTCGATAAAAATTTATTAGTATTATTGAATGATTAGGTTGTATTTGTGATTTATATGCAAAAATCAGCATAGTATATTATTGTTAAATGATATATATGTGAATGATAATATGATTTAATTTGATATTTGATTTATTGATTAATTATTTTCTTTTTTTGATTACAAATTGCATGTCTCTTTTCATTTCCTTTTTATTTTTCTTCTTTATTGATACTTTTTTTTTCGTCTTTTGCATCATATTAATTATTGATAAAAAGATTATTTTTGCTATGAATATTTGATGATAAACGAATACAATAAAAAATGTTCACATTTTTGAAACGTTCAATTTTTTTTTTCACTTTCGAATTAATACTTTAAAAAAAAAGCAAAAATAAAAATTAAAAAAATAAAATGAAAAATAATCTGCCAAAATTTATAATTTGGGAAACTTCTAAATTATGATAAAAATTTGAAACTGATTAATTTAGATTGAGCTATGAATAATGATAAAAATTTCAAGCTGAATAATTTAGATTGAGCTATGAATAATGATAAAAATTTCAAGCTGAATAATTTAGATTGAGCTATGAATAATGATAAAAATTTCAAGCTGAATAATTTAGATTGAGCTATGAATAATGATAAAAATTTCAAGCTGATTAATTTAGATTGAGCTATGAATAATGATAAAAATTTCAAGCTGAATAATTTAGATTGAGCTATGAATAATGATAAAAATTTCAAGCTGATTAATTTAGATTGAGCTATGAATAATGATAAAAATTTCAAGCTGAATAATTTAGATTGAGCTATGAATAATGATAAAAATTTCAACTGATTAATTTAGACTGAGCTATGAATAATGATAAAAATTTCAAGCTGATTAATTTAGATTGAGCTATGAATAATGATAAAAATTTCAAACTGATTAATTTAGACTGAGCTATGAATTTAGATTGAAGTATTATCTTTTTTCCTTTCGTTACTTTTTCTTCAAATTTTTACGAGAATTTTTGACAATTATTTTTATGAATTTTGCGATAAATTCAAGATTATGCAAAAAAAAAAAATTTATTTGCAGCTAATTTGAAAAATTTTCATTTTTCAAAAATAAAAATTATCGAATTAGAAAAAGAAATATTTGTAATTAATTATTTATAATTAAGACAAACTATTTATAATTAATTATTCGTATTAATTATTTGTTTACTTTTTTTCATTATTAATTCTTCTCAGTTAGCTAATTTTTTACTTCGTCCTTTTTTTTTTATAAAATTTTTGTCGTTTTCATTTATCCCTGTAAATTATTAAAGAATTAATCAAAATATCCAAAAATATATGGTATTATTAATAATAATCAAAATTATACAGTCATAATAGTAATAACAATAATGATAATGATTAATGATAATAACATTAAATAATAATGAAAAACAATAGTGATAATAAAAAATGATAAATAATAATAACAATAAATGACAATGTATATTAATAAATAAATAATATTACCAAATAAATAAATTAAGTAATAATAATGATGATGATGTAATGATAATGATAATAACAATAACAATAAATAATAATAAATAAATAATAGTGATAATAAAAGTGATAATTAATAATATTAACAAATGACAACGTAATATTGATAAATAAATAATACTACCAAACAAATAAATTAAGTAAAAATAATAATAATGATAATGATGATAATGTGATAATAAATAATAACAATGATAAATACTAAATGATATAAAAATAGTTGTAATGTATCGCGCATATGGTTTAAATATTCAAATTAATTTATGGTCAGTTTATATTATTATGGAAATATTTACTGCGACATATCTTCTGAACTTCGTTGATCCGTTGTCATATCATCCGATTGTCATCCATTTGTTGTCACCCGCCCTGTTATCATTGTAATCTGTCGCCGTTCTCATGTCCTTGAAAATATCGCTTGATGGAAAAGGTGATAAATCAAACTTTAACATCAAATAGAAAATGGAACATATATATAATACGATCTTAATCTTATATATCAAAAAAAAATTTTTTTCTTTTGGCCTCTTATCATCAAATTTATCAGTTGTGAAGTAAAATAAATGAAACTTAAAATATGCCAAACTACAAAACATAATGTTGATAATAATAACTGTTAAAATAATTGATTATTATTATCACTATCATTGCTAATTTTTAATTTTTTTCTATAATATCTCATGTTCAGTTTCTTTTTTTTCTGTCCCGAATTGAATTCCGGAATTGAATTTATTAAAATATTTAACAATAAATGAATATTTAGATAATTTATGAAAAAAAATTTCGCTTTTTTTTAAAAAATTGGATTATTAAATTATAATTTATTCGAGTAATTAATTCCTTCTTTTATATTGCTTTGAGAATCGAAATTTCTAATTAAATTTCAATTTTTTTTTCTTTCAAAATTCTTAGCTAAATTTTAATTTGTAAAATTTTTAGATTTTTCAAATATTGCCAGGACCAATTCGAATTTATTCAATGAAATTTTTAACATACATTTCGGATTGAAAATAGAATAATGATAGTAAATGATAAGTTATGATAATTATTATTGTTATTATTATCATTAATTTATCATTATCATAATGTATTAGAAAAAGCACATTAAAATAACAAGTTGGAAAGGAATAAAACTAAATTTAATAAAAATAAAATTAATGAATTATTATCATCATTATCAGCATATGTTATAATAATAATAATATTATTATATTGCTTCAGCATATTTTTATTCCTTACTTATCATTCTTGAAATTGATAAATTTGATAACAAAAATGAAGCTGTTAAATTATTAAAAATGATTAAACTATTGAATATCTATTATTTAAAAAATGAATAAACAATCTATGATTATTATTATTATTATTAAAATTATTATCAATATTAAAATGATCAATGAAATATGCATTAATTTAATTTAATATTTTATTTAAAGATTTTTAAATATCTAAAGAATTTAATTTCACATATCTAAAATTTAATCGGTAAGAATCCGTTTTCCGGAAAATTGATAGATCGATATTTTCCATAAAAAATCAAACAAAATCAAATTTTTTTCTCCAAAATTTTACAAAAATATTTAGCATTTCCAACTTTTAGGACTATCGGTATATAATCCTTAAAAATATGTTTAAATTAAAAATTTACTCATTTCTAAGTGAATATTATAAATTATTAAAGTAGCATAATAATTCAATCAATTCGAATTTGATTAAAATTTGGTTTCGAAATTTTAATTTCAAAATTTTAAGTACCTAAAATGAACATAAGAAATTATTGTCAACTAATATGAAAAAATCATCATAAAACAATGGCAACGATAAGTGAAATATTAATAATTCGAATATGATAATTAATTTGATATTATCAGTGAATGTTTACATCACTGATAACAAACATTTTTAACAATTTTCATTATTATATCATTTTTTTTTAAAAAAAAAGTTGAATAAATGATGATAGAAATTGTTATTTTGAAATGATAAAAAGGAATGATATTTTAATCATTCAATTTTCAAATTCTTAAACTTTCAAATCTCTGATTCGAATTAATTTTTATAATAGAAAAAAATGAATGACTACTATGTTATTTCATTATGTTATCATCTATGTTATCACTATGTGTTATATCATTTTATAAATTATGATATTATTAATTAATTTATATTTATTAATTATTGAATATTATGTGACAATAATAATTTGCTAAATTAGATTTTGCTACACAGTATCTCTCCCATTGGCATTTTGAATAAGTCACTTGAATCTATTGTCATAATTTATTTTCTTATCATATAATCAATCCCTAACATAAAACGATAAAACAAAATCAAAATTATAATCAATTTATCCAAATTCTAATCATTCTTATCACTCAATATATATCACAAATTAAATTTTCGTTTGTATCAAATAATTTTTCAATTTTTTTTCATTTCCAATTTTTTTCTTTATATACCATATATACCATTTTATTCAGTTATTTATTTTTGAATTTAAAAGGGAAATTTATTTGATTATATTAATTAAATTATCATTTTATATAAATTAATATATTTAACGCAAATATAACATCGAAGTATATAAATAAATTTTTTGAATAAATTTAAATTTTAAATTTCCTAATTAAATACAAATTTGCTTCATTCATCATTTTTTTTTTTTTTTTTTGAATTCGAAATGAAATTTTGTTTAACTGATTGATTAGCCAAATATATTTATATTTTATGTAAACGAAATTTTAATCAAATTTATTACAAAATAATACAAATATAAGCGGTAAAGATATAATTTTTAAATTAAGTTTATATTTAATATTTTTAATTGAAAATTTAACAATTAAATATAAATTAAATTTTTCAATTAAATATAAATTTATCACAATTACTATTCATCTTCTTCTTCCATTTCATTCTTTTCGGTATCATCATTTGCAGTTATTGATTTTTTCTCATTTTTTGATTTTGATACTGATAATGGGATGCTTCACGTATGCCACTTATCCTTCCTGTCATACTTTCGGCGCTAGAAATTTAACTTTAATTGATTGTTGAAAAAAAAAATTTTTTTCTCAAATATATTCCATTGAAATTGTATTCTTATATTTTATAAATCTAAAGATTAAAGATTAAAATTTTCGAATTTTTTTTCCAAACTTCTAAATTAAATAAAAAAAAAAAAAAATTGCTGACCTTTTCATTTCTATAACTTCAGGTATAGCATATATTCGTACACCTTTTGTGATATCAATTTTTTGTTCCAATTTTGCATGTGGCATATCAGATAGCTAAATTTTAATGAAAATTTTTTTGAAATTATTTTTAAATTTTTTTGAAAATTTTTTTTGAAATTTTCTTTTTTTTAAATTTGAAATTCTTTTTATCATATTATTATTTCATATTCCTCTTTTTTACTATTTTGTTAATTTAAATTACTGTATTTAATGGATAAATTTGAACTTTGAACTGTGTCATTCAACTTGTTTCAAAAATATATATTTAAAAATTTCAGTGAAAAAAAAATAAAATTAGAAAAAAAAAGGAAATTAGTAACTTTTGTTTTGATTCGATCATGTATTTTGCGTATTTTATCTAAAAATTTTTTGTAAATATCAAAATAATAGTGGTAGTAATAGTAATAATGATGATAATAATTATATCACTGATAATATTAATCATTATTATTTTTCGCCATTATTAAAATCATCATTATTATTAATCATTAATTACTTGATAACAATGATGATAATACTTTGTCGCAAATATCAAAATAATACTGGTAATAATAATAAACAGTTAAGTACTGATAATATTTGTCATTATTATTGGTTATCAGTATCAAAATCAATATCATTATCAATCATTAATAATAATACATTATTCAAAAAGAAAGTATATCAGTCATTTAATTGTACTATTGATAACACATAAAGCATTATTTGCAAATGTAGAAACATAAATATTTATATAAAAAATCACAAAATTAAGTATAAAATGTAAGATAAAGTATAATAAATCAGAAATAAATTATTCAAAAATTTCTCATAATAAATCATTTAAATAATCATTTGAATAAGAAAGAAAATTATGATAATAAAATTTTGAAAAAATATAAAAATGATAATTTATTTTTAAAATATGCTACAATTTAGCAAAACTTAAATATATAAATATGATGGGTTTTTAATAATGTCAGATAAATTAATTATATAAAACAAATAATGATTACATAGTTTTCTTTTTTTTTAAAAATTCATTTCAAATTATCTAATTTAAATTAAATAGAACAAAGTAAAATTTGCAAAAAAATGCCAATAAAATTTAAATGATACTTTTTTACTAATTCATATTTTATCGATTAAACAACTTAAAATTTTTGGACAATTATCTTTTTTCATTTATTTGAATAAATTTATATTTAATAAGTTTTTCAAATGTTTTTCCTTTCTAAACTTTTCCATCTATTGCAATAAGTAATAAAATATATCAAAATTTAGTCCAAAAAAAAAAATTTTTTTTTGAATTATCATTTTTTTTAAAACTGAATTGAAATTAATTTAAATTAAAATAGATGATCAGATATGATTTTAAAAAAAATTTTTTTTTTTTTTGGATTAATGTGAGAAGAAAAAAAAGAAAATTTATTTTATAATTTTGTAATTCGATGAATTATTTATTGCTGAATTCTTTTAACAAATATAAAATTGAAATTAAAATATCATTAAAATTCATTATGTATAATGCATACCTGATTGTGATGATACTGAACGTTGTGCTTCAATTAGCATTTTACGCTTACGAAGTGTACGAGAATGCACAAGTGATTCTGGTTTTATCTATAATATTGTCTTGTATAATCAATGAATGCTACAGTATATTATTGCAACAACATTACGGTATACACTTACCGTATCTCTATTTTATTCCTAAAAATATTCGGCATTTTTCGGTTTCAAATATTTGAAATTTTTTTTTGCCTAAAAATTTTCAAATATTTGGACGAAATTTTAAATCAAATAACCAATTAGTCTGGCAAATTTAATAAAAGACAAAAAGAAATAAAAGCCAAATAGATACTTTACGATATCACTACTGTAGCATAAACAGATGATTATTAGCTTCATTACTGTAGCATAAATAAATGATCATCTTATTTCTATCGCATAGATAATATTAGCTTTTTACAATGACAATTTCTGACAAAATCATTTTTACATATTTATTAAATTCGCGATAGATATTTATAATTTGTGATCATTACAAATTTTCATACATTATTTCTTTTTTTTATATACATATATTTCTTTCTTTTGAAATTCAAATTACATATTTCTATTGAATTTTTTCATCAACAATTACGAACTGATGAATAAACATGAATGCATGTTATTTCTTCAGCTTTGATAAATATAATCAGTACTGATGATATCATAGAAATTAATAAAAGATTTATTTCCTTTCAAAGGCAAAAAAAAAACGCAAAAATCTAATCAAATATTTATTAGTCTGTTATCTAATCAAATATTTATTAGTAATGACTGAATAATTTCCTATTGAGATACGAATGATTTCTTAATCTGATAGATTATCTCATTATAATAATACGATTATAAATTATAGATTGCAGTAGGAATGTGGATTACTGTATATTTGCAGTATACAGCGCAAATGTGATTCATATGTATTATACTTATCGCAAACACGGTAATGCATTAGAGTTTCATGGTATATCATAAAGTATATAAACATATATATATAATACAGATTATAGATTACAGTGCTAGAGTAAGAATACGGATTACTGTATGTTTACAGTAAACAGCACAAATGTGACTTATATGTATTATACTTACTGCAACATAATAATGCATTAGAGTTTCATGCTATATCGTAAAGTATAATAGTGAATTTCACTACCATAAATGTTATCATCTCATGATATTTGATAAAATGATTATAAAAATTATGATCATGGATTATGATTATGGGATTATGAATTACTTATCTTATGTTGTAATAATATCAGCCACTGGAAATAAATAAATAATAAATTCTAACATTTTTTTGAATTTCTTTTCCATGCTTAATATCAGATTCTTTTTCGGCAGCATATTTAACAGCTATCATTGGTACCTTCGTGATACGATCACATCTAGCATTCGGCAAATAACTGCGACGATTTTCACAATCAAAATAGCATGCAATTGCTGTGATTATAAGTACAACTATGATAAAAATTCCGAGTAATATCAGCACATATGATCTGAAATTATTTAATGATAAACTTAAGATAAGACATAAGATAAGACAAGTAACTCTTAAGTTTATTATAAACTTCTAAGTTTATTTATAACTCTTAAATTTATTTATAAAATCGAATAAATGATAAAAATTCCTAGTAATATCAGCACATAAATTTGAAATTATTTGATAAAAAATTTAATACATAAATTATTTATTAAAATTGAATAAAAAAGAAAAACAAAAAATTTAAAAATTTAAATCATTCATACAATTCAAAAGTAAGATTAATTAAGTGTAATTTGTCAAATTTTTGAAAATATCAACCAAATAAAAAAAGTTTCACATTTTGAATTAAAATTTTAAAATAAACTTTGCATCCATTGTTGTTTAAACTATTCAAAATTTTATAGCACTATAATTTTACAATTAAAATATGATAAATTTTTTTAATGAAAATTATGATTTCAATTCCGAATTTGATTATAAAATTAAAATTTTAATTTAATATTGTTCAGTCTTTATCCGTTTCCCTAATGTATTAAACGAAAGATTAAAAAATAATTTATAAATGCATTTGAACAAAAAAAAAAGTAAAAAGCAAGAATGTTGTGTTTGCAAAATGTTGAAAATAATAATTATAACAAACTTAAAAAAGCCAAAAATTAAATCATCATCTTTTTGTTTTGTTGTTGTTGTTGATAATTTCATAATAGGTAATAATACAGTATCATTTAAAATTGTCATATTAGATTCTGTATCATTCCATACAGAATCATTGTAATCTTGAATCAATGTAGATGAAATCCATGTAGATGGAATAGTATACGTTGTATTTGCCGTATTTGTATGTAATTTTTGAGTAATTTTTTTGGTTTTTTGTAATTTTGAATTTGTTTTGCTATCAATTGCTTCTCTGATATGTCGTATTTTAGGCTTAAAATTTTTCTTTTCCAACTCTGCAAATTGAAATTTTAAAATAAGAAAATTTTAAGTAAAAATAAAAATATATTTTTTAAAAATTTTCTAAAAAACAAAACATCACGCATTCTTTCGTTATTTTATTTTTTTTTTTAAAAAAATTTTAGAAAAAAAAATTTACAATAATTTTAAATAATTCAAATAATTCGAATATATTCATGTATTGTACTAGAATTTTGAAAATATTTGAAAAATAAATTGCATTTATGTATCACTATATGAATAAATATTTATACCTAATTCTTTCGAAATATACCATTAAATAAGAAAGAATAAAATATTCGAAAATTTTGATTATCATTTGATAAGAGATGAAATTTTTAGCAAAATAATAAATTAACCTGATAAGAAATTTTGCACAAATAATCTATTATATTCATTAGTATCATTTGTTAAGTATAATCGAATACATGTATATTGCTTTTGATTATTATCATTTGATATATTTAACGGAATATTTGTTGTTGCTAACATACAATAAATTTCCATAATTAATTGATTTCTTGTTTTCGTTTTTCGTATATTCCACATTAGTTGACAATAATTTTGATCATAAAATCAATAAAATCATTTATTTCCAATAAGTAATGCATTTTTAAAGTCAATAAAAAATTATTAAATTTAAATACAAATTTAAATAAATAAGTAAAGTATACATGCATATATATATACATATGTATATAAATGAATTAAAATATTATTTTCAAATATTATTCATTTATATTTAGATTTTTATAATTTTTGAGAACAATCAATTTTATCATAATAAATTAACTAAAATCTTCATCGAAACGATCCAATACATTCCTGAATCATCATTAATTTGAATAATCTAACTAATATTTAATTTTTAAACTTCAACAGGCACCATTACTTAATTAATAATTTAATTAACTAGCGCTTAAATTATTAAAATCTAAAATGAAAATAATATTTTTTCTTCAATTCATTGATTATTAAATTTTTTTTAAATTTAAATTAAAAAAAATTTTTTTGTTAGTAACGACACCAAAAGTAAAAAATTTCATAAAATATATATTTGATTCAATAAATTCAAAATTGCCAAATATTCGATCTATCTGCTTACCATCTGTTACATTTTTTAAATATAAATTTTGAATATAAAAATTTTAATCGATATTCATTTTTTCAAAAAAAAAAAAAAATCCCAAGCATACTATTTAAAATTATCATCACAAAGATGTTGGAATTAAATGAGGTGTAAATATAAATTATCAGGATAAAATATATTAAAAAGCATATGGTACAAAAAAAAAAAAGAAATGAAATTTTCATGTTAAATAAAAATTATCACAAATATTTCTTGACTGATTAATTGAAAAAAAAAAAAATTAACCAGAAAAAAAGAAAAAAAGTTGGATATTTTTTATTGCAAATAACGGAAATCTATAATCTCATATATAATATATTTATTTAAAATATTTTTTTTTATAATATAAAACACTGAATTTTCAAGTTTTTACCAAAAAAAAAAAAATAAAAAATTGAATTTTTTTAAAAACGAAAAAAATTTTCTTATCATTTGCAAGAAATTTCGCAAAAATATTACGAAATTTCATCTTTCGTTTTTAAAAAATTTCGCAAAAATCGCAAAAATATTGCGAAATTTTTTTGTTTTTAAAAATTTCATAAAAATATTCCAAAATTTCTTTTTTATTTTTAAAAAATTTCGTAAAAATGTTGCGAAATTTCTTTTTTATTTTTAAAAAATTTCCTAAAAATATTGCGAAATTTTTTCGTTTTTAAAAATTTCGTAAAAATGTTGCGAAATTTCTTTTTATTTTTAAAAAATTTCCTAAAAATATTGCGAAATTTTTTCGTTTTTAAAAATTTCGTAAAAATATTGCGAAATTTCTTTTTTATTTTAAAAAATTTCCTAAAATGTTGCGAAATTTTTTCGTTTTTAAAAATTTCGTAAAAATATTGCGAAATTTCTTTTTTATTTTTTAAAAAATTTCCTAAAAATATTGCGAAATTTTTTCGTTTTTAAAAATTTCGTAAAAATATTGCGAAATTTCTTTTTTATTTTTAAAAAATTTCCTAAGAATATTGCGAAATTTTTTCGTTTTTAAAAATTTCGTAAAAATATTGCGAAATTTCTTTTTATTTTTAAAAAATTTCCTAAAAATGTTGCGAAATTTTTTCGTTTTTAAAAATTTCGTAAAAAATATTGCGAAATTTCTTTTTTATTTTTAAAAAATTTCCTAAGAATATTGCGAAATTTTTTCGTTTTTAAAAATGAAAGAAAGTAAAAATGCAGAAAGAAAGAGAAAATTTTACTGTTTTTAGCAATAAATTACACCAATCGATAAGTAAATATCGTTTATAAGTTGCAAATAGCATAGGAATTTTCATAAGACAAAATTTATTATCATTACTGTTATTGTGAATTATTAAATTTAGAAAAAGTTGACTCGTTTGCATAGATAGTAGCGCAGTTTGCAAACATTTCCGTAATATATAATTCACCTAAATATATATGCATATATAACAATTATATTATTGAATTCAAATAATTAAAAAATTTTCCAAAATTCTAATAAATTTTATCACTTTTATCCATAAATAAATCATTTAAAATCTTTTCACTAACTTTGACAAAAAAAAAAAATGAAAATAATGAATAATTGGTATTTCATGAATTTTTATTTTTTTTACAAAATATAAATATTTCTTTTAAAAGCGAAAATTTACAACAACTATTTATGTCTAAAAAATTTTTGTACTTTTAATTTCCATTTTTAATTTTTAAACATTAAACATTCTCTAATATTTTATTTTATTTTATTTTGCTTAAAAACAAAAAAAGTTTCTATATTTATGAGAAAATTTTTAATTAAATTTTCAACTAACATATTTGCTAGCAATTTAATTTTTCTTTTCTTTTTTCGTTCGAAATTAAAATTTTCAAAATAAAAAGAAAATTGAAATTTTCTTTTTAAATATTTATATCAAAAAAAAAAAAAAATGCCTTCCATTATTTTTTGGCGTTGTTTCCTTTTGGCCGAAATTTAAATTTTTTGAAAAATTTTTTTTTTAATTTAATAAATTTTGAAAAAATTTTTTTTCCTCACAATGTTAAAATTTTTGCAGTAATTTGATATTTTATTCATTAATTTCAATCTTTCTTTTTACTATATTCGTAACTTTTTTTTTTGTGCTCAATATATATTCTATTCGATTTATTTATTTATTTTTTAATATGCTTCCGAAATATACGCAAAGTACCATATCATTCTTTATCAATTCACTGATTAAGGAATGATCAATAAAATTATCAGTAAGTTAATTTCGAAAGATAAGAAAGAAGAAATTCGCTGAATCATGAAAATTCATTAATGATAGTAAAAATTCAAAAAACAAAATAAATAAATAAATAAGTAAACACAATAAATAAGAAATTTAATAATAATTTAGTCACAGGAATAATAATATCATTTCCAATTGTATTCTTAAATATATCCAATATCATTTCCAATTATATTCTCATACATATTCCAAGTAAACAAATATTATTTTGAAAAATTAAAATAAAATAATTTAGCAAACCTTAACTTCATCATTATATGATTCATGAAGTGTTAGCGTAAAAATATTATTATTGAAAAAATTGCTTGAATTTACAAATATAATTAAAATGTTTAGTAATATGATACATTTCTGAAAAAAAAAAGATGAAAATTTAACAACAAAAAAAGAGAATACAAATAAAATTTTTAATTAATAAAAATAAAATTTTAATTCATTAAAAGTTTTTATAATAATTATATATAAAAAAAATTTTTTTGTCATTTAATGTTCGAAAAAAAAAGTGGCAAATTAAATGTTAGAAATAAACAAACCATAACGAATCAATAACTATAATTATTATGTAATTAAAAACGCCGATTTCAAATACTCATAAAATAGAAATTAAATTAAAATGGAATTTATTTATAATTTTTAAAAATAAATCATCCATCTATGATAATTTGATATTTATGCAAATTTAATAATATTTAATATATTAGAAAGCATAAAAATTGAATAAGCAAAATTGTAATGAGATGATCTGAAATAAATTCATGATTTTCATATAAAAATTGAAAACATCAATCGTTTGGTAGAGTAATTTAACGGTTCAATTGAAAGAAATATGTAAATTTTGAGTCAATTTTATAAATCAATTCAATCAGCAAATCAGTTCTTCGCAAATCATATTCTTCGCAAATCAATTTTTCGCAAATTCAATGGATTTTGCAGAAAGATGAGAAAATTATAATCAGATAAATATGTTCAGATAAATGCAATCATCTACTATTATATTTGGATCGTAATTTTTAATCAATTTTTAATTAATCATTTTTCAATTACTGAAAATAAATTTTTAATCTATATAATAAGAAACCTGAGGGAATATACTTCATATTTTGCAAGCTACTTTCTATTATAGGAAGAAAATTTTATCAGAAATTAAGTAATGGCAAGCATTTGAGAAAAAAAAAATAGCCACAAATATTACTAAAATAAGCTTTCTAAGTATATGATTTAAAAAAGTAACAATCATTAAGTATGAACAAAATTAAAACAAATAATAACAAGTTGTAAATTTTTGAGAATCAAATTCTCCGAAATTACAAATTTAACCAATCATTGAATCGTGGCAAAATTTTTTATGATGCTAAAAAGATTTTACAACAAATTTCATTTTTAAATAATTTCAAATAAAAATTCTTAGCAAAAAAAAATTCAATTAAGAAATTTGACATTTGACTAGTATGGTATAAATATTGGCATATAATACAAACAAGGCAAACATGTTAAATGCCATTCTTAGTTGAAATAAATGTAAAAAGAATTTAACCGAATAATAATAGCTTTAACTTCGATGATTTCAAATTCAAATTTAACAAATCTTAAATTTCAAAAAGAAAGCAAATATATTAAATTTAATGCTTTTAATATTAAATACAATATAACATACTATAATTTGTTAAGGAAGACTGTCGTTTTAGATACATTAAATTGGAAAATTATAAGAAAAATATTTGCATCAACAAATAAATAAATTCTTCAAAAAGAAAGATTTATGAAAGTACAACTAACAAATATTAATGTCATGAATCCCGTGATAATAAGCAAACTGGAAAATATTTTACATGTGTTTGCCATTGAGCAGAGATTTGGAAAAAACGTATTTCTGACCACATACAGCCATCGATCGAAACTGAAACGAAAAAAAAAGTATTGAAATTGCAAAAAGTAGTGATGCTTAATTAGGAATCGTTTTCTCGACTTTCCTATTGAATAAACTATAATTAAAAAAGAGATAATTCCTCAATATTACAATTATTAAATTATTCACACTTACTTTTTTTTTTTAATTTAACATAAGCAATAATCTAGGCTCATTTCTTTTTTACAACATTTACAATATATCATGCTTTAAAATATTTTCAAACAAAAGAAGCCAAATATTTTGCATGACTACCTTATAAAACTAGTTTGATGAAATGTATAAATTATGAAAAATAATGCTGTAATAGATTTACCTGTAAGTGGATGTTTTCCACTACAAATTAGACGTGCCACATTGTTGATACATTGAACTGAATTTACACCTTCTGAGTCATTTCGCTGTAAATTAAAATTTCTTATCAGTAAATTTAAATCATTATAATAATAATAAAATTATAGGAAAGAAAGGAAGGAAAAAAGTAAATATGAAAAGTACCATTTTAAATCGATGATCAGAATAGTATTCTTCGAATTTTATATAACACATAAAAAGAAAAGAAAAAAAAATCTCTGAAACATTTTCTTACAACTTATTTTTGCATTTAAATCGATTGAAAACATACCTGCACTTTTTTCATTCCAAATTTATGAAGCATTTTATCGCGTCTTCGTTCTTTGACGAATTCAAACGAAAGAAGAGGATTAAAAGGCTTTCGAAAGATTGCAAATGAACGAAATGCTGATCGAATTGAATATTTCAAAAATTGCGGCTCACGTTTCATTACTCCAGTACCACTACCACCAATAGTGCTATTTGCATTAGTTTCATTCTGAAAAAAAAAGTTAATAAAATTTCGAAACTATATATTAAAGATGAAATTTCATGATAAGAAAAGTAAAAAAAAAAAATATTCATATAAATATAATATTTTAATAATGCAGAAAATTAAAAAATTATAAAATAAATAAATTATTTCATATATGAGATATATTAATTCGAATAATTTACTGAATGAATAAATTGCGACATATGCAAATTGTATTTTCATATTTGTATATAATAGAAAAAGATTTGCATGCGAAATGAAACACAATTTTTTAACTTACATTTTGATTATTTGGTATCCAATATTCAATAAGCAGATCTTGCGGATCACATAATTTTATATTATGTGGACCATACTAATAAATAATATTTGTTGCACGCCAAAAATACTCTAAAACAATAAGTTGAATTATTAATAAAAATAATTTTTGCCTTCAACCATACTGAAAATAATTGCTACGATATAATCCTATCAAAACATTATTTGCAAAAATATTTCATAATATTTCATCAAATTTAAATTGAAATTTAATCTCGTGGTATATTTTAAAAATGCATCATATAAAATAATTTTGCAAGTAATACCTGAGCTTCTTCTTTAGATCCTGCAAACATTGTGCAACTTTCCACATCTTCTTCAAATTGACCAACTCGAACTTCGGAAAGAAATGGAACGAATTGTGAGCTTTCTTTTTCATCAGTTAAGCTACAATTTGCATAATAGTATAGCAATTAAATAGATTCAAGGAATACATATCAGAAGTCTCAAAGAAATCGAAAACGAACTGACATTTAACAATTGACTAAATTTATTACTTGTGAGTTTTTGTTTAATAGCTAAAGATAATTTCCTGAGAATAAATATAACAGATGGAATAATCTAAGAATATTAGAAATTTTAGAAAATATTTAAATTACAGAAATCATTTGACTAAAAGACTTACGCTTTACTATGTAACTGTAACATTGCTTCACCGATCGGTAATTTTCGAAATGTCCCTTCTGGCATATTTTTCAACTTTTCCGAAAATGCTTTTAATTCGCTCATTATAAATTCATCAGCATTTTTTGCAAAAAGTTCATTTAATGCACATGCATTACCGGATCCAGCTTGAAGAACTTTGCCCAATGAACTAGAGGGCAATGTGATTATGCAAAATCTGAAATAAAAAAGGAAATCAAGAAATGTAAATCATTTAAGAATTCGATAATGTTGATTAAAAAAAAAGACGAAAAATGATATGTATGATTCACTTCACATAATTAATTAGAGAAAGTGAAATTTTTCACCTTAAAAAATTGATCCATTCAGGTGATTTGTCTTGCAGTGATTCAATATAGGCACGAAGAACAAAGTTCACTAATTTTTCCGAACCAATTATACCAAGAATTGTACACGGTGGAGATGTTGATGAACTGTTACAGCTGAAAAAAAAAAAAAAAATTATTCTTATTTCAATTCAAATTTTACTATAAAATTAAACAATCTTCAATATAAAAGTCTTTCAGTAAAAAAACAAATCTGATAACTTATCATTCAATATATAAATATAATTTTCAAAATTTAATATAAATTTTTTAGAATATACAAAAAATAAAAAATGCTTACAATTCTTGTATTTTTGCAACAACTGATGAGATCAATAAACGGCAATCGTTAAATGATGAACAATCTAATATCCGAAAAACGAAACCAAAAACTGATGGAACTTGTATATCAGAACTCTCACATAACCATAAACATTCGCTGACATTCCATGATTCTTCATCATTTATAACAGCAGATAACTTTAAAAATACATATATTTATAACATATCAATTGCGCTATTATTTAAACCATCTAATTTTTAACTAATCAATTGTGATATTATTTAAACCATCTAATTTTTAACTTTATTTTAACTAAAAAAATTTAAAATAATTTGGGACTTAAGAAAAAAGATAGCAATAAGAAAACTGAATATAACAATTACATATTGTTACGATTAAGAGTATAATAAAAAGACTAGTATTACCTCATAAAACATTATCAATTAAAAACTAAATGTCTAAATTTATGCAAAAAAAAAATGGTCTAGTAATCATAAAAGCCTCAAGATTGAGGGAATAAAAAGATACAGTTACATATGAAAATCCTAATTAATCGCACATTAAGCAAATAATTTCATTTCAACTCTTCAATTTGAATGATAATTTGCAAAAAATCAATCCAAAACATCGAGTTATTTTAAATGTTTGAGGAATTAAATAAAAAATACAAAATGTTTAATACGTAATTGAAATTTAATTCAGTTTCCGTAAATAAGTAATTTTAGCTTTAATATAAAAACGTAAGTTATTTTTATGCGAATAAATCAATAAAATAGCTGAAAAAAATTGAATCTAAAATTTGCC